>JAANSP010003002.1:0-11938 GCA_036850745.1 Homidia socia | reverse complement strand
ATAGCGAAACAAAAAATACGAACAAGGTACCATCACGTACATTTTTTCCCATTATTCTTATTGACTAGAAAAAGTAAAAGAGCAGTAGCAGAACAGAAGAAAGAATAATATATTTTATCAAAATAATCGTTTTCTTCTCTACTTCTTGCATTTCTTTCTTTTGTTTTCCCACAAGGAAATCAAGATGTTTGTAGCTATTCCTATGCTGTTGCTACTATGCTATCGGTGTTGCATGTAATGGGCATAATAGCACTCTTGCTTTACACGTGTAACACACTGCTCCTAACAACACTAGATGGGGAAAATAAATAAACAAGTTGAATTTGATTGTGTGCGTGTGAAATAAAAAGAGAGTGAGACCAGCTCTTTCTCCTTCTACATATGATGAGTTGAAGGACGAAAGAGAAAGAAAAGTAATTTAATGTTCTATAACTACTAACAAGAAAACATTGTTATTCTAGCACTGTGGACACGGCACACACGCTGTATTTATCACAATATGATGACTAACATATAAATATATTGTGTTATTGCTTTGAATTCTAAAAAACAACTTTGGTTGGTATGATTGTATTCAATTCAAAACTAAATATAATACAAAAAATAATAATAAAAAGTGCATGGCTAAAGATACGTAGACATGTATATTTATTTTGCACACGTGCAGCTCTTTTGTATTCATGGAAGCATTTTTTGTAGGGCATGTCTCGTCTCTCCAGAAAGTACTTGACTGGACAAGAGTTGTGTGTGAAAACAGGTGTTTCCCTAGACTTGTCTATACGTAAATACGTTAACTTGCAACTACACAAAGAAAGACAAGAGGGTATTGCTCGGCATTTGGTATTTTAACACAGACATGAATCTTTCATTTCCCCAAGTTTGCTTGTCGCAATAACTTGCTGGTTTTATGGCCACGTGAAAGTTATTATTACAGATAGACATACTCCACGAAAAACAATCTTATTGTAAACGTGTAGAGGTATATGATAAAACTGTTACCAATTTCAATTAACGCAAGTTTTTCTATTATTTACGGTATATTGCACAAGAAAAAATACACATATTCCGCTCAATCACTGAAATAGGATGGCAGTGATTCTGCAGAAATAAATCCACCTAAATAACTTTCAACTCTTGCCTGCCTACGCTGAAATGTAGAGAACGTAAAGAAGACGGTGAATTCATGCGATATAAAACATGAAATCGTCAATCATTTCATGTTTTATTGCTGCAATTTTCTTGTAAGCATTTCCGCTTTTTTCACCATCACCCATATCCTTTCCTTTGTCAGGTTTTCCCAAACTGCCTATAATGTACAAGCTGTAATTCAATAATTCTAAGGCAGGAGACATAATGGAACATTGCTGAGATCGGTGCAAATATACATGTTTCAGGCCATTTTAGTTTTTTGCCCCTGGGGGGTAAACGGGGGCGAGTTAAGACACGGGAGTGGTACCATTCGATTCCTCTCGTCGAGATCTATCGAATGGTATAAGTTTTAAATAAATTTGCCGCCCACCTTATTCCATACCTCAACCACACATTTTTATGATTCTCATCATCATTAGCGTGCGCAACGGTATTATATTTTCTAAAGAGGAAACTATTTTCACTAAATTACATATTTATGCAAATAAAATTCAGCAACACCGCTACCTCTGCTGGTGGATGAGTGAATGCTGGAAAAAAAATGGTGTTAGAGGAACGCCTCGTCATTTTTTTTAACAAAAACAAAACCAAACAAAGGTTTCCATTCCACATTATCCGTTTCTAGGTATTCTTTATCCCATAACGACTTCTGATTAATTCAAAAGAGCAAAATGTATCACGAATATTAATAAGACGATTTCCGTGAAAATAAAATTGACTGGCCGAAGGGGAACGCAAGGGAATGAACCTGTTGTTGGCAACACATTTTTGTGCTCTCTTCGTTGAAATCGATCACGCTCACATTAAAGGGATATCATTATATTTAGTGTGGCGTAAAGAAAAAAAATTGCTTTTGGTTTCCACAAAAGTTGATCAGATTTTTTTCCAAAAAACTCTTAGTGTAGGGTTTATTTTATTTAAATAAATGCCTTTTCGTGGGATATAAATTTAATAACATTTCTCATTTTGCAAATTCTCACCAGAGCATGATTAACTTTTTTTCTTGGGAACTTATGATCATCACCAGTAGAATAAAAATATTTTACCTTTCTTTCTGCATTTGCTACTGACACTGCTGCAGAGGAGTGCAGTTTGTTTGATGTTAAGTTTGAACTTTGAAGTAAGTTAAAGTATACTTTACCAACTTTTATCTTGTAATATAAATGTGGTGTGTGTTCAAGGCATTTCTAATACGAAACCGAGATGCATCAGATATGCTTTTTTACCAGGTAACTTGATAAAGAAGAATGAAAATGGTAACAATAATAATATAAGAAGGGTGATGATATTGCAAGAAATATTATGCCCAAATGTATCATGCATATGATGATGATGATCACAGAGAAGCAGGGTAGACTAGGAGGGCTCATACACATGAATGCCTGCACAACACAAAAACTCAGTCAGACATTTACAAATTCTACGAACGATAAAACTTGAACGAGTCCCTAGTTTTGTCTTCTTTTTTCCTTTCCCTCTCCTTCCTTTTTTATTTTCCAAGTCGTTCTGCTTTCTGTTTCTACACAGGCATACCGAGAATTTTTACTCACCTCATTCTTTTCCAGACTTTCATTGGTGGCATAAAATCCTCCAAAAATGGGTAGAAAAGAAACAAATCCCGGCAAAATCCAGACACCAGCTGAAAAAAAAGTAAATAAAAAATCCAACATTTAGATCTTTTATACATGGAACCTCTATATATGCCTACTTATACACATTATACGCATGTAGTTACTCTACTTTTTTCTTACTTTCTACTCCTCACACCATGCCCCACCACCAGTACCAACCAACTTTTTTTCTTTGAGTTTTCTTCTTCTTTCCCTTTCTTGTCTGATAAAAGTCAATATTTTCACAGCTTTCCCTCTTTGGGTCAACACTACACACACATGCGGAGACTCACAAGTGCTTGCTTATATAAATACGGTGCAAGTAATGCCTATGTGGTGAATTATACTAGGCTGAGCTCGTTAGCAAGCGTCTTATACGCAACAGTAGAAGCAAAAAGGAAAACATATAATATAAAATGATATGTGTGCAGAGAGAGAGGGACTTGAAACGGTGTAGAGAATAATGGCACGACAGGAGGAAGAAACCCATATAAAATAGGAAACAGGAGGGGAAATGTCACGTGCTTTAAATAAATATACTGCATATACACCAGCAGCAGGAGCAAGAAGTATGAAAAAATAAAATAAATACATAAATATATAAAGCAGAGAAAATCAAAAAAGGACTCGGTAGCTTTATTTCTTTCTTTTCGAGAAGACAGCACTCTACACAGCACAGCAGTCGTTTTAAAACACTAGAGAGTCACCATTTCTCCTCTCAATTCATTTTCAACTCATCCATCCACGTCATTATCACATGAAACGAGATGGTGGTACTGGTGGTGGCGGTGATGATGATGATGACAAGAGAAGAGTAAAGTGAAAATGAAACAGAGAGAAAGAAAAAAAAACGAAATAAAAAGGTGAAAAAACACAGGCTGTAGCACAGCGGCAGACTCCGTGATAAAAAATACGTACTCAAGTGAAAGTTTGAAGGGTTTTTGACATGTTGACATGCATGATGATGATATGTGGCAGTACTAGCTAGCAGCAGCAGCAGTGCAAGAGCTCACATTATTTACTACATTTGACCAAACATTACTGTATGGTTTTGTACATTTTATAATGCAGTAGAAAATACATGCATTATGCATAATCTGATCTATTTACGAGCACGATGCGTCCATGTAAAACTTGTTTGTAGTTCCAACAACTTTCCCAAAGGCTACGAAAGCGGCTGTGTGTGAAAAAGGAAGAGAAACTCACTGAGATTTGTTTTCCGAAAGCTGCTCGAGTATTATTATCATTATTGTTGTTGTTGTTGCTGCTGCTGCTCTTCTCTATAAAAAATGCTGGATGGTGAGGGAGAAAAGTGAGAAGCTCATCATATTACATACTTGTTCTACACTTTTGCTCTGCATCATACATACATACAAAAACCTATTATTATTATTATTATTATAACTATTACATCATATTCAAAGGACCACCCACACATCTCCATCATCATATCATATCCTCCCAAGCAAGGCTAATGTAATCCAGCGGATGAACTTGTGTACTAATCTTCATCGTCAGCATGATAATAACGGTGAGGAGGTGGATGGTGATGATATGCATGCTGGAGAGTGATTGGAGTGAGTGCACTGCAATAACGTTTACAGTACTGCTGTTGAAGGGCGTTATAGGAACTCTGTCTGCCTATGTACTACCAGGAAGTCTTTTATATGCAAATAAGTACCCGCGTCAAAGTACTACTAGTAGTTGGGTGGGTAAATGTGTTTGAAGTTTCACTTTTAATATTAGTATTTTTTGCTGTTGTTGTGTGCTTCTCTCTCTTCTCTCTCTGTCAAGTGTTTACCACTACTACACAACAACCACTTGCCACCACACAAGAGAGGTTGTGAAGTGAAGAGCGCAACGGAATTCATTTTTCTCAGCTTTTATTACAGCACTGTCGTGTGTGTATAGGTATCATGTGAATCTTGGAATTATATGTTTTGCATCACAGTTTGACATGACGATTTATTTTTAAAGGTGCATAAGCATTTCTTAGTATAATCTTGACTTTCGGCGGCACCTGAGCTAAGCTATAATGTAATAATATGTATTGCATATCCTGTAAGAGCAGTTGCCCACCGTCAAAATATTTTATCAGTTTTATGATCATCTTAAAAGTGCTGCTTACTACGTGCAATATCTGCGTGTGTCTGCCTATCTCTTTGATTTGCTGTTTTGTCGTAAAACCCGTTTAGGCTTTCTTTTAAGAGTCCTTTTTAAATTCGGTTCATAATAATTTACAGACGTGTGTAACTACAACAATAATGAAAATGGAGTTGATACTAGACTAGTTATTGCAAAGTTGAAAAAGGTTGAAAAGCTAAGTTACCACCTGCGTATCATTATTAAAAAGTATAGATGGCACTTTGTTCTTTCTTTCACTTAAAAGCGTATGCTCAGGAGCTAAAGGCATAAAAAGTTCATGGTTCTTTTGAGTTTTCTTTTCTTCTCATTACGTTTGAAATTTTTAAATTAGTTCCGAGCGAGGTAGTTTCTTTAATGATATTTAAATGGAAATTAGAAGAAAGATGAGAAAAAAACGAAAACAATATTATGAAAAGGACAGACAGATAGGCAAAAAGCATGAGCTAGCACTAAAAGCAGCAGTGCCGAATGGAAATAATGTGTGTGGCATCATTAGTTTAACTAACTCTACATTATAGCTCTGAATAATATACATAAAAGTAGCATGTAATTCACCTTACAGTGATTTATTTAAATAAAATTTAGACAAGTTTTAGATGGATCGCGTTTGGGCGGTTTCTGTGTTCATTTCAGAATTCCATCAGAGTTTTCATTTATTTACAAGCCTCTTCAACTGAACCACTTCATGTTACATATTACTACAAAAATGTTGAATATTCATTAAAAAACAGTTTCAAACACTTAGCAACAACAGAACAGTAGTAAACATGCGAACAAAAATTATTTTGACATTGTTGAGCGACAAAAATTCTGAGTGTGACTACACCTTTCCAATTAGTTATATATGCAACTATCATGTAATTAATTTATGCGTCAAGATGAACCTTTTAATGAAAAAATACAAAAGAGTTTCCTCCATTTTTGTCCAAATATTTATTTGACAAAAGCAAAAACACAAACCAACCCTGTGTAAAATGAACAAACAGTAGGACACGGGTTTTTTGGAATTCCTGTAATGAAGCAAAAGTGAAAAGGGTTTGAATGAAAGAGCTGTAGTATAGTTTTGACGGTTTAAAGACATGTGACGTAAGTATGTATGTTCCGGTTTGTTAGACACGCCATTGATCAAAGTGTTTAACATTATAATATACTAATGCTTTTCCGCACGAGCGCATCTTTCTGCTCTGCGAATGAAAGTCATAGTCTGATGAAAGTAATAATGAGCTGAGATTATTTATGATGGCTGACCAATTATAGTCCCTGAAGTTTACACTGCAAATAAGGGTCTCAACCCGGAAACTAATTCATGTTAGTGCTTAAACGGCAAATTATAACTAATGTACCAAGCATACGTGTACACCTGCTGCAACCTTGATTAATTGATATTATGAAGTTCACAATGATGCTGTTTAATTGTTTCAGTCGTAACAACTTTATAATTATTATGCTATGGCCTAAATTTACTGGAATAAATCGAGCATATACTTGTTTTGGTTTATGGATTATACTAGACGTCGAGTAGTAACAAAAGTCGGTAGTAAATTCAATCCAATGTACTAGATGTTCAGGAAAACAAAGATGCTCTCTTTTGGACTTACATTGTGTTCACCATTCCATTATTAAGCAGCAAAAGCATTGAGCTGATTTATAAAAATGTTGGCGTCTGTCCGTCCGTCTGTCTGTCCGTCTGATAACAGCTTTTTCAATTCTGTTTTCACTAATCGATTACTAGTGACTTCCTCTTGGACAAGTTCAATTTTCAGCCAAATCGGTCAACGTTAACCTTTAAAAACCGTTATGACCGTTAACTTTTTTAAATCATAACATATGCATGTGGCACATGATTTATGGTCATTTTTTGTCAATAACAATTATCCGATGAAAGATTTTGAAATTTATTAACGGTTAACGAAAAAAGCTACTTTTCTCCAAAAAAACAGTTTCTCGTCATAACTTCTGAACGGAATTAATTTCTTTAAGTATTAAACGTCTTCTTTAAGCATTGAACGTCTTCTTTTAGCGTTGAACGTCTTCTTTAAGCATTGAATGTCTTCTTTAAGCATTGAACGTATTCTTTTAGCGTTGAACGTCTTCTTTAAGCATTAAACGTCTTCTTTAAGCTTAAAACGTTTTTAAACTTTAACGGTTTTTTCATACTTTATAAAAGCAATTACATAATACATTTCTACACTATTATATTATCATTTTTCTTTCGCTGTTTATATACATTTCGACTGTTCGGTTTATTATCTGATTAGTTGGAGCTTATTGTTTCTGAAAAAAAAACCGTTGATTTGGTTCAGTGAAACACTTTATGCCAATCGATGCTAAAATGCATCAAATTATTCTGCTTGACTATTTTCTGCGACATGAATGGGTCCTTTACAAATTAACGACGTAACACACAAAGATCTATTTATGTATCTGTAGGCATATCTTTCCCATGGAAAAGGAACAACTTGAGCAAACACACCAACACACGTAATTATTCGAAAGTTCCTAGAGCACTTTGGTTTACTTTGTGTAATGTGTACCTTATTCAAAAGGAAGAGTTCAAGGGAAAGTTTCGTTTCCAGAGGAACAAAAAATACAGTACCGATTTTTTGCAAAAACGTAATAAGTATACCTTTCTGTGTTTAGAAAAGCACTGCAAATATACCATCAAATAAGTAGGTGGAAATTAGTACTGCTAACCTAAAAATTCTACTAATTATTTCTATGCTTATATATCCAAACACTTGGGTATTTTATAGTTAATTTTATGTTTACAGCTCGACTCTGTTCATTTGAGTGGTCAAATACCAGAAANAGTAGGTGGAAATTAGTACTGCTAACCTAAAAATTCTACTAATTATTTCTATGCTTATATATCCAAACACTTGGGTATTTTATAGTTAATTTTATGTTTACAGCTCGACTCTGTTCATTTGAGTGGTCAAATACCAGAAAAACACAACCATAATCTGTAATACCCGTTTGTTTATTAGCTCAAGTTGTAGCAAAACTGATAATGTCCCATGAAATCTTGAATAAAAATATAATAGATGATACTAAAGTAAACTTTCTTCTGCGTGTTAGTACCATAAAACGCACAAAATTAGGCTCAGTGAAAAAAACATACACTCTGACCAGTAACTCTGACTTTTCTGCTTTCTCTATCTATTTGAATATGTACTTTCTTAGCAAAAAACAAGAAACCATCAACTATCATCATGTCACTCTGGGAAAAGTTTTATGGTTGTAACCAATGAAGGTTGATTATAACTGGCTTGTTTTCGTCCATCTACTTGTACAAGTCCTAATCTGACAAGTTAACTATTGTAGATGGGCAGTTATTATTATCAAGTAGTAATAAGAAGGCAAAACAAATAAACATTTTTTTAGTGTGTGCGCGCGCGCGGTAGAATCAACGTGATGTTTCTTCTTCTTGACCAGTTTTTTTTTATTCAATTAACCTTGTGTGTCACTACTACCATGGCACATCATGCACGACAATTACTGCGTCTTGGTTCTGTATTTGGACACATACCATGACGGGTCCACTATCTACTATTCAGGGTCCAAAGTTCTCTGTAAATATGCACTGAATGGCCATCCATTTCCTTTGCATTTTATCGTAACACATTCCTGTTTTTATTGATTTTTTAAAGCAGTTCCCACCTGCGGAAATAAATGAATGGGTGGAAGTGGTCGTTAATTGAAGAGGTAAAATTAAAAGGTAGAAAATGTGGAAATTCCGCTGTGCTATTACCAATGTACGTATATGCATAACGATTATGTAAAAAATAACATATATCGTACACCTTTTTTCTCTCAATAAGTAAATGAGAGTAAAAATAGCAGTACATACACATGTTCCTACGTAACATGCTACTATCTTAACTTATCTTGATAAACGTCCTAACTAATACCGGTTTTTTTGTTTTTTTTTCGGTTATGTTTTCCTCTTCCTCTGCAAAGCACGTTATATCGATTACAAATTCACGTTTTTTATCCATCTAAATACATAATCCATTGCTGCTGTAAGTCTTCCATGAGACAACTAATGATGGGATAGTACAGTACTTAACAATGATAACGGCATACTTTCTATTATCGTCTTTTGTTGTTCTACTTCTTTTTGCCTATTACAACAATTATCTCAACTCGCAACCCTTCACATATAAAGTGACATTATCATTTATCTTGGCAATTCCAATTGTACGCTAAAACACTCATTCCTTATTATTGCTACATGGTATGTATAGTCTATTTATAATGGACGAGGCACTATTGTCAATTCTGTTGCCTCTGATGATGATGACAATGACGAAGATGGGTGCAGAAGAATAGTTGCTTAATACTTGTGCGTTTTAATATTGTTACGGTTATGATGATTACATATTGCAGTCATTATGGATTCATCGTTCAAGCTATTATGAATAGTATTATCAAATTTGGCCTGATGGTGACCACAGCCAGTCATAAAATATTATTGTCGAAAAATGTTGTTTCAACATCGGAGAAGCAATGTGGGTCTCTAGGACTATTTCTCCTTCTTTAGCAATATTGTTTTGTACAAAATAGCATTAAATATTGCTTCATCATTTCAAGAATGTAATTAGAATATTCTTCTTCTAGTTCTAGTTTTCTCTCGACCTGTGCTGCTCTCAAAAATGTGCAAGAGTTAGTAGCATTTGAACCTGAAAAGGAGAGATATACTCAGAGAAGCAAAAACACTCTGACGAACGGAGTGAGACAGAGAAAAAATTAAATACTTGACTGGTGAAGTATGCTAGGCACGAACTATGATTATGATGATGGATAATATGCATGTTTTGCATACATTTGTTCAGCTAAAGAGAGAAAGAGACCCTTATTACTATTATCATCATCATCATTATGGGCATGCTTTCCGTAGCCTCTTGTTTTTTCTTCTTCTGTTTTTTATTGTCGACGTCTAGCATCATATAAGCCTACTCCTGTAACTACTTTTTTTTAGCAATACCAGCTGCTGCTGCTGCTGAACAATGTTATAACCAAGTGAATTACTGAATACTATTATTTTCCACTTTCCGCCTCTTCCCTTTCTCCTGCTGCTCAGTGCTCTCTCCTCTCTCACTTGCTTTTTCCCTACTCGCATTACGTTTTCTATTTATGCACATATTTTCTCTGTCCAAGCGAATGAATGGCTCCTGTTCCCTCCTCACCACAACTGGTAAAAATTGTATAACTGATGCTGTATACGTACATTTTATAGACCCGTTTTACTCTCAGAGGTTCGTAAATAAGTGTAGGAGGTGAAACAGAATATTATAATAATCATCAGAACGTCCGACTTCCCATATGTCTGTGCGACTGGCTGGCTCAGTGACCAAACTAGAAATAGTCAAATCGTTTTTTTCTCTCTCTCTGCTCATTCGCTTTTCCCTTTGCTCACATTTGCAATCATCCGACTTCATTCCACTTCACTGACTACTAACAAGAACAAGTATAAGCGAACGTAGTAACGGCCTGGTTTTGGCAGTGGCGTGACCTTATTTCGTTCAGTTTTTTTGAAGTTACAGTGTACGAGAATCATATGATGATCACTCACTAGCAGCAAATGCTACCACAACTACTGGTTACACCACAACCAGCGCTCATCCATTGTTGATTTATTAATTTCGACTGTGGAAACATATCTACATGGTACATATGCATACGGGAAAGAGAAGGAGAGAAGAATTCAGAGAGGGAGACTCGTGGTGATGGAAGTCGGGTAGATAATCGCAGTAACCAAAGCAGTCAGATCTCTCATCATCTTCTCATGGAATTACCTATATTTCCCAAGTATTTTTCATGCAACTGTAAATTGCATTCTTCTTAGAGATCAAAGAGTGGCTTAATTTAAACTTTTAGCTCTGAGCCTCTTTGTAGCAATTAAAAATACAAAGAACGTGTGCTCATATACCGCTTTCTCATCCGTACGGAATCAAGTGTTTAATTTCTATATTTTTGCCTGGTGTCACTTGCCTTGTTGTGCTGGGCAAAATCGCATCGAGTTAGAACGAATGCAAAAAACGAACACCAAACAAAGTCCGTAATGTTTTGCTGTTCCGTATTATTGAATTTAATTACTGAATCTTTGATTAGATGAATGATCTTTTGAAATAAGATTTTTAAGCTTTAAAAGTAGATATTTTGAATTAATAATGATGTTCGCCTGTATTCTTGGTTGGCAAAACACTATTGTTCTACACAAAATCCCTTTTAAATTAGGAAGCACCCAGCATTTTTACAATTTGTTCTCACCTTGAAATCTCACTTTTCCCCATTTTTCTACAAAAGAGCTTTAACACCCACAGAGTACGCAGGATCATGTTTCATGTCTAACTGGGTTATAAAGTGCACTATGTGCATTCGACCCAACATGCTATCTCGAATAACTGTACCAAAAACGTTTTTTAAATTTCGGATGGTCATTTTTGTACAACATTTGGACGAGTAAATATATGTAACGATGCTATTGATATGTGTACGGATATAGACATACAGTACAACCATCAGTTTTACTTACACCATCAGTTTCAGAAGTCGTTCGGTTGAGACTAACGGAAACAGGAAAAGTATGCTAGCCTTTTTCTTTTCCTTTTGCCCGTTCGGGGAGGAAGTGGACGAACCTGATGAGGACGCTGGCTTGCTATTTTGACAGCAGCTATACTGACAAACTACGCGCAAACTGTACCAACTTTTTAAAAGAATTTTTTTATTTAGGCTATTAAAATTGTGCCCAGAATTACATGTAGAGAAAGTCAGTATGGAAATAATTTTCGTAGTAATTATAGGTACTTTCACATTCGTGGCAATGTTTTTTTCATAATTTAAGCAAAAATTGATATTTTACAGAACTTTTTCACGTGAATAATTGCTATAAAATGAAGGGTGGCACGCAAGGTTAAGGTTCCTCAATTTCAGATTGCTAAACAAAACCGATTTGTCAAAATATCTTATAAAATGAAAGAATGATAATTTCCCCGTTTATATAGCACCATGAATGATTTAATGGAGTAGAG
>JAANSP010003001.1:0-11939 GCA_036850745.1 Homidia socia | reverse complement strand
TTGATAATCATGGCACAAACTTGGCATCCAGTATTATTCATTTTACATATCATTGTTAATCACATTCTCCAGTACTATTGTATGATTCGTACGGTATAAAGACCAAAGACGACATCATCACATGTTTTCATTTGGCATTATAGTCATCCTTTATTATTAAAAATGGCAAATATCTACCTTCTCTTTCGCACAGCATTATTTATTATATTGCAAAGTCAGCATCATCAGTATTTTCTAAATTTGAGCTATTGCATGTACACACGTGGATGACGGAACAAAGGACTATGGCGATATGCTGTAAAATTAAAAAAAAAATCTTACACAGTAGCAGTGCATGTGTTGGGATTTTCTGGAAAGTTTGCTATTTTACCGATAAGCCTCGGTAGGTGGCTTCATAGGGGAAACAATTTAAAAAATGTTTCAAAATTAAGACACTCATTTAGTAAGCCAATAATCGCAACACTCTACTACTGATCTGTTCCAGCAGCAGCCATATCGAAAAGAAATTTGGGATGATAAGTTTTTGTGTGGTGATGGTGACAGTGGCGGTGGTGGTGGTAACACGCGTATGGTTCCTTTTGTAACATCTTCTTCTCTTGTATTATATATGCGACGACAACGATGATGATCATGATGATATAATGTACGTAGAGCACGAAAAGAACACGAGGCGTGAAATAAAACCTCTTCATTAACATCTTCCTCATGAACATCGTCATGATCGTCATCCGCATGGCCTCCTCCTCCTCCTCTTCTTGTTCTCCTCGCTAAAATAACTTGAGTTGTTAGTTTTTTAGCACAAACGACAGACGGATGGATGGATGGATGAAAGGATTTTGTGTCAAGTTTTAGTGTGTATATATTTTATACTTTCTGATTACCGTTTTTATAATAGACTTTTAGCAGAGAGGGAGAGAGAAAGAAAGAAAAAAAAACAAGGAAAAAGACGAAAGCATAGATAATTGTTGCTATTATCTATGCTTCTTGTCTGTCTGCTGTACTGATGATAAAAACTGCACTTGACAGTAAATACGTAAAGTATTGACGACAGTAGTATTTAATGCGCATGAATGTTTTATTAAAAACGATAATCTCTAGTATTTATTTATTATTTCCTACCATTTCTTTTAAAGATTACGCTTAAACTAATAAAATGACGATGGCACTGCTTCTGCACTTTGTTTGCTTCTCTATTGTTCATTTTAAGTGTTCTTCGCCAACCCACATATTCTCACGAGCGAACTTATTGTATTTTTACATTAATATTTATCTATTTATTATTTGAAGAATAAGTAAAACAAGATAGTAATCTGCAGTATTATGTTTTTATAAATACGTGTAGATGCATGGGTTAGGCATGCATTTATTTTCCAAAATCAAAACTTTACTAAACACTGTTTGAGGGTTAAATACAAAGCATAATAGAAAATTCACTGTCATCATCATCGTCATGCTGAAAATCATATCTGTCTGCTGACAGTGAAGAGGAGGAAACGAATGAGCGAGCGAGACGAGAACAGAAATGGCATAAACAAGATGAACGTTTGAAAAGCTTTTCTCGAGTGCCATTAACCATTTCATAGAATGATGATGATGCTGATGCGGTGGAGATGTTGCTGATTCTCTTGTGCCTCTCCTTGTTGTTTCCAGTCAGTTTTAGCAGCAGTGGAAGTAGCAGTATCATCACCATTTTCCACCACGCACACACAACGTTTGTGTACTTGCACTTGTTCATCTTTGCATCGTTATCATCGTCATCATCTTCCAAACTCCATTTCCTTGTTACCAACTATCACCGCAAACAATTGCTCTATAAAATCATCATCGTCGCATTATCAGCAGTAACTTGCTCCGAGAAAAAAAAATCAATAAAATCCCACTTTAACTTTTATCCGTACTTATTTTAGTAAATACAAATGCGTTGCAATTTTTCCTGCAAAAGTTTCCCTGTTTCGTATGATAAACTTTGAAGTTGGCTGGTCTTCATCTTGGAAAACTTATTACATTTATGATAATTTTGTGCATGATAGTTGAGTTGCATGCAAGGTGTGATCATAAATTATAAATGCATTCCAACAAAATTGAAACTGAGTTTCGCTAGTGTAACATATCCACCACGCCATGTTTGCAACATAAAAAAATTACACCTAGCGAAGCGAGGAGATTGGAAGTCTAATTTTCCAAGTACCACTTCAAAAATGCCAAATAAATGTTCCAACTAGTGCGTGTTGACTTGTCATCTCAAACACGATTTTTGATGTTTTAGCACTTAAAATTCGATGTGCGTGTTGACTTGTCATCTCAAACACGATTTTTGATGTTTTAGCACTTAAAATTTGAGTGAAATTATTGGTAGACATGAAGTCAAGGAGTTTGGTGAAATAATCAGTTGAATGGCAAGTGAAAGAGGAAAATGTTGCATTTTGAAGAAGGAAAAAAAGATAAGTTATCTATTTGAATTCAAATTAAAGAAAAATCTAGACTTTCTCGCCAGGGGCAGGTATGCTATTATTCTTTGCTATCATAAAATAAAATATATACATGTCGCGTTGGAAATTATAGTCTAAAATACCTACGGATAGAGGTAATATTTAGATAGTGGAGCATAGCATGCAGTATAGACACTGATGTTGTTGTTGTAGCAAAATAAGTACGTGTACTTACAACTTACTGTTACTGTCGAATATCCTCTTCTTACAAGGAGAACAATTACCTTTGCGGCTTTGTTAGCCGGGCGACCAAATCCTCTCCCTCCTCCCAGGTTGATGTACGTACGTAATGCTTGCATAGCAGTGTAATTATTTCTTTAATTCTACATAACAAGCTACAACGACGACAAAGAACAACTAAAGAGATTGTTGTGTTCCATCATCTTGCTCCATAACTACCAAAATGTAATGCGCGCACCCATATTATCCCTTCACTGCTCAAAAAGACGTAACAGGAGAGGAGGAGAGGCTTTGTAAGGAAAAAAAATAAAATGATTGCTGCAGCAAATACGTACCTATCCATACCAATACAATACCTATGTACATGACGACGGAGGAGTAGGTTCATGGCTTCTCTCAAACATCCACTTTCCGCGTAACAATGAAGCCAGGTAAAAACGTTAAAGCGTGTGATTTGCTCTTCTGTCCTTCTGCTCGAACGAGCGCATTAACAGTGCTAAACCGCAGTAGTAGCAACAGCAGCCGTTACTACTGCCGTTTTAGAAACTGGAACAACTTGTACTACTAAAGCACTTATAAGTACGTGCTCTTTCTTACTACGATTACGATACTGATTTGATTCAATGAAGATGGTGCTTCTAGCAGTGATGTCGTCGTGCCATTATTATTACTACCACTGATGATATGTACATGTTGGATGGAATTGGAAAGTTAAGCGCTATTGCGCCGCTAAACTGAACAACACTTGTTGTTCCATCATCTTATTCTTTGCAACAAGAACTGCGGTAGTAGGAGCAGCGTCGTTCTCCACCGCTGCTGCTGCTGCTCCTTCATAATAGTCATTTTTACGTCCAACTCAATCTTCATCCACAATGACTCTCTCTCTCTCTCCCTCGCTCAAGCTTCCATCCATTTTTCTTGTATGGTTTGATCCTGTTACTACCTCCACTGGCACCACCTCTACTACGACAACATTCCACTCAGACTATCATTATTACCGCTACTACTCCAACTCCCACCAGCAAACGCCGTTATTGTTAAGTTGTTGAGAAAATAGTGAGCCATATTATTATTATAGTTCTTCTGCTAAGCTTCACTTACTTTTTTCTTTCTCTCATCGTCATCATCATCATCACCACCACCATCCTCTACTTTTTTAGCCGTTTAGATTGGAGGAAAAAGCAATGTTTGGCTCTACTCCTGTCGTAATAAAGTAGTGTTGCAAACAAGTTGCTTTTGCAAAAAGAAGAAAAGTGAGAAAAAGCAGGAGAAAAAATATTCTCTACTACAGGCATTTGTTATTATTCTCTCTCTCTGTGTCTCTCTCTGTATCTCTCTGTCTAGGTTTTTTTTCACATTTCCCCAAAAAACAAGTTTGCTTCATTCATCGTTACGCCATATATTATCCACTTTTTTCTTTCTTTTTGCCTGTTTGCTTACCGAACAGTAGAAAAAATGAAATGGAAGAGTCAGTCAGTCGGTCGGTAGTGGTGACGGCGTATGTGGCACTAGTTGTAGTTTCCAGTTGTAACGTGATAATAATAATAATAATAAAAGTAGTGATAACACATTTTTTCTTCTATCAGCAACCATTCATTTTTATTTTCCTTTACTATGGCATCATCCTCCCTCCTCCTATTGCCTTATTGCTCTCTATCCCATTCTTCTCCTATTATTCTGCAAACTTTCTGCTGCTAGGGCAGAGCAGACTATGTATGATGATAGCACAAATGATGATGTTGATGATGACGACCGTGGTGACAGTGCTAGTAATGTGTAATACAGTAATGAGGAAAAGTTGAAAAGCATTATTTCTGAATGGGTAAATAGATTAGATAATATTGATGTTCTTACTGTTCTCGTAAATACTACTGCTGAGCTCGAAAAGTGGTGGAAGTAGATACTATGCTCTCATTGGAATGGGACGTAGAACAGATGTAAAAATAATTATTCCATCACGAGTAAAAACAACAACAAGCGGAATAAATTTATCTGCCTCTCTACAACAAAAATCTGTTTCCTTTCATAGGCCAGGTCAGGTAGAGGTGGGATTGTTCAGGGGATGATCTCTTCTTGTCATGTTTGATATTTTTGTTGCGCCTATTACAAAAGTTGTGTGTATTTTTGCATTAGTTGGATTTGGATCATTTTTATTTTATTGCTGGATGGGAATGTTTTGACATTGAGTACAAAGTATAAAAATAAATACATTAAAACTACATTATATACCTAGTCAATAGCATACAAGCATAAAGAATGGAGCGGTACAGAAACAAAAATGTAGGAAAAATGGCATGATGGTCTTGATGATGTCAGCAAGCGTAATAATAATAATGATCCGCAGGAGGTGATGAAAGCATAATAATAGGTTGTGATGAGCAATTATAAGATCAATTGCTACAATACTGCCTGTTAAGTTGCTAGTAGGAAGCAGTAAGAAAAAAGTAACTAGATACAGGATATATAAATACGTACCTGTAGAAATACATTATTGACGCTCCCTCCTCAAAAACAATGTTGTAGAATATATTGCTTCGCTTATTGACATGGTGCTGGTGCTGCATTTTTGCTGTATTGCATGCACACATTCATGTGTCCGTCTACTATACAAAGTGTGATGACGATGATGACGCTATGGTGCTGAGAATGATAGTAAAGATAACAGTATAAATATCCGATGCTTAATAGATGACTACCTTTATGAATTTAGGACCATTCAACAAGTTGTAAAAACCTTACAGCTATACACACACACACTAAGTGTGAAATGAACTAACACTATTTTTTGGCTGGAATTGGCATGCGAACATTCCCAATTCCCATTATCATCCCCTGCGAATTTGTGATATTCGCAATTTGACTCAACAATAACTATTTCCTTTATTCCTACCAAGTGCAAATCATTAATATCTCAACAGTAGCGTTGTCTTGATTATAATAGTCTTGTCAACAGCAACAACATTATTATCATCTTCATGACTACCATCATCACCAAGGGAGACGCTGCAAGAAAGTCCAGTACATTATCGCTGAATGCAATGCCAGTACAGCTGGACTGAATTCTCCTCGGGAAAAGAAGACTTTTAAAAACTTGTAAAAGTGAGTAAGCCAAATGCTTTTGGTGGTGATGGTGGCGGTGCTACGGCTGCTGGAGAAAAGAGATAGATATGCTCTCTCGTCGAGGTTCCAAGACCAACGCCACTATTACAACCAACTACTTGTACACTCTATTAGCAGCAGCAGCGTAAAAGGGAGGAAACTCTAACAGCAGCAGTAAAACAGACAGACGGAGAGAAACTTGAGTGAGAAGAGCAGAAAAACTTTGTTTTGCCGAGTGTGTGTGTGTGTGCGAATTGTGAGGAGAACAGCGTGTGTACCTCTGTGGTTCTCTTATTCCTTGTGTCTATCTGTGTGTGTGTGTGTGTGGCTAAAGCAATTCATACAGTAACTTAGTCCGTCAGTTTGTCAGTTTGCGTTCATTTGTTGAGCAGTGCGAAGAGCGTTGTTGTTCCTTGCACCTCACAGCTCAGAGAAGAATCAGCATAGCAGCGGCAATAGAGCAGTCAGCAATCTGGTGTGGTTGCTTTTGGTCTTCCTTCAGAATTTGGCTTGTGTTTTTTTTGTGAGTGCATGCCGTGTGATAAAAAGACGCGCTTGATAGCATCTATCTTTTCTCCGTCCCCACGTAGGTGCTTATCATGGAGAAAAGTAGAAACCGAAGAGGATAAGTCTGTATATAAAGGAGAAATACTTCCTTAAGACGTCAGATCGTTAGAAAAGTTTTACTGCAAAACAATTAAATCCATGAAAAATTACAAGATAATTTTGCACAAAGGAAACACCTTTTCTCTCGGCAGATCATCAAACATACAATTAGCCATAAATATATATTGTTTATTGATTGTTCTCTATTACATGTGATTAAAATTAACATTAGTAAATACTGCGAGAGATAATTGGGAAGAATGAGGAAGAAAACATAATTTTTTCCGTATTACATAGTCGTGTTGTGGAGGTGATAGTTTTGTAATTTCTTTTGTGTCTGCAGAGCTTAAAACTTGTACATTTCAGCATTGTGTATCTTATAAGTGTTCAATTTCTGTTGATTGTTCCCGAATTTTTTAAAAACAATCATCACGTTAATATCAGTGGAAAAAAAGTGGCCAAAAAGACTCAATCTTTTTTCCCATAATCATCTATATATTCTTCTTTATATTTGATCATCAGACACGGACACCACATGACGGTTTTTTTTTCTTCGGTAAAAGTTTCAAAAATTCCAGAAAAGAAAAAAAAATACATAACTTTTTCCTTTCCCTTTTTACCGTCTTTCCTTGCCTTATTTTCCCACACAAAAAAATCCACCGGAACAAGTTTTGCATGAGTGACGTGAAAAAGAAGAAAACGTGTGCGGACTGTGAAATATCCGACTGGTATGTGTTCTCGCAACGGGAAGTAAGCCGAGGCAGTAGAAGCAGCAATAGCGGGAAGTCTACTGCCACAGTAGTAGCAGCATAAACCGTCCAACGCTTCGTATATTAATAGTAATAATAATAACATCAGCAGCCTTTTTTGCAAGTTGAAAAGTGAATGGCGAGAGAAAAGAAACAAAATAGCGAAAGAGAAAGAAACTCGGTGCATGTGGAAATGAGTAATAAAAAACAGAAAAATTGACTTGATGCTGTGGCGATAAGAATGAAAGAGATGAGGAGATAATCATCATTGTACATCATCATAACACCTACTTTATATATACCCCACCATGTTTTAACACAGAGTACTCTTCTCCGCTGGATGATGATGATTATGCAACAATCTTTGTTCTCTTTTACATCATCACAAATTTCTCCAACTTGATCTTCTATCCCGGTCACATCATCATCATCAAATTTATGCTTATGATGATCATCATCATCACAACAACCACAAACATCAGGTTTCATCCTTTTTTACGGGTTCACAAATAATAATAATAATAATGACACTAAAAAAGTGAGTTCTGAGATTTATTACTGGAACATGCATAATTTACGTCACGTCATAAAAAAATATATAACCGTTATACGGAACCTTGTTAGTAATAACAACAAGTAATGTTGGATAAAGACGTGTGATCCTCTGCAGACTCAAAAAATTACTTTTTACACAGCGAAAAAGGCAGAAAAAACAAGGAGAAAAAATACCGTGTGGTAAACGAAAACAGATTGGNAAAAAACAAGGAGAAAAAATACCGTGTGGTAAACGAAAACAGATTGGAGTTTTAGTTGAAAAAATTGTTTAAAAAAATCACATCCCTCCGTAAAAAAATTGCTACTACTGCGTGTATACCTCCGGATTCATCATCCATCATCTATATTTTAAGCAAATGGATATTTCTTCGTACTAATTTTTTGTTTATTTGTGTAACCCTTGTTTCACACCATTCATCCTGATAATCATCGATCCCCTTCATCATCGTGGCGGGTTTTTAACGTTTTGTTAATTATTCTTGCTGCTGCCACTATTTACAAGGCAAAGTAACAAATTGCTGAACTGCTAAAAGAAGAACAAGACAGATAGATAAAAAAAGATGCGAGTTTTTTTTTCTCTAAATCCTGTTATTGATCATCGTCATGATCATGTAAAAAAATAACATCTATTTTCTACTGCTGTTGTGTGTGCTGCTATTACATTAGCAATGCTCATGTTGATGATGATACTGTAATCAACACACTTTTACTATCAACATACATTCATTTACAACATCCTAAAAGAACTAATAATAATAATAATAGCAACAATAAAAGAGAAAAATCACATTTTCTACTTTTTCCCAACTTTTTCTCTTATTTCTTGCACCAACTTGTTTTCCTGTGTGTGTTTCCACTCATTAGCTATACTGCACACGTGCAATATGGTCATGCTGTTACAAGAAAACACTTTTTGAAAGGGATAAAAGTTTCAGAAGGAAAAAATAGCAAGTGGAACGGGAAAATAGGAATAAGTAAATAAGATTGGCAAGAAGCAAGAATATTTTAGTAGGAGTACAGAAAAAAATAAATTCTGGAAAGGTGATGGACAGACGGGAGGTGGTTTGGTTTGGTTTTTTTTCGTGGATGTTCTTCTGGCAAAAAGTGAGTGCTACTGGTGGGTTGGTGGGTAGTAATAATAAGTACTGTTACTGACGGCGTCGGTAGAACACAATATTGTTTTTCTGTCAGAGCTACCAGCTGCGGGAAGGAAATTCGACAGTTTTCAACACTTTTAGTTTAGTTTTGAATTTTTAGGGAGAAAAAGTGGGAGATTCACCTGGCGAACATTTATTTCTCAGGAAGTATATGTAGAATGGTAAAAAAATAATGAGAGAATGAAATTTTTTCAAACTTGTACACTACGTGTTCGTTTATTAATAGCCATGACAGCAGGATACAGCCATCATCATAAGTGACGATGATGATGACGAGAATCATATCAAGAAAACTTTCTTTCCGAAATTATTAGCAAAGGTGTATCGCTCAAAAGTCAAAACTGCTGAGGAATACTTATGCAAATAAAAAAAACAAAGAATCATAAAGGTAAGATTTTTACTTTTTTTGTAAAGTACCCTTTATGTTGTAATTATTTGTAAAAATTGCAGTTTCCAAAGGGATCCACTCTGAGTATATAAACACCTATCTTAATGATTGTAACAGCAGCAGTTGAAGTTACAAGGCGTAGAATCTAATACAGAACAAATTTCGTATAGTTGTATTTTTCTATTTGAAAAATACACAAGGTCTCCTTCGTTACCATGATGCAAATTATTTAAAAGTTTTTGTTGTCAAGTTTATTGGAATGCATAAATAACATTAACAATGAGTAATAGTAGGAGTCTTATTAAACTTCCAATATCCTTCGTTCTTTCCACCACAAAAAATACAGCCAGTCCAATCTCTTTTCTGACTAACCATGTCTTTTGCATGCACTTTTTTAACGTAGATTCTCCAATATTATGTAACAATAAAAATCACAAACAATAACTGGTGTTGGTGATCTTGGTTATTATGAATGCACGCACAAAAAAAGTTCTTTCAATGAGCTGCGACTTGCTGCGAGCTGCTGCCAGTGTAGCAGCGGAAAAATATAATATTCATAAAGACTGTAATGACAATAATAGTAATAGCAAAGTAATAATAATAATGATAAAGGGATCACAATCTCTGCTGGTCATATTTTTTTGACTGGCTGAGGTCAACCGTAAATTAAATGGTGGAGTTATGTGCTCACATTTATCTAAATAAATGACAAAAGTACACAACAAAGTTGATTGCAAACTTGAAGCGCCTTTTTCCCGTACACAGGCGTAAGCATACACAAGGAATGAGAGATACAATGAACCTACTCCCTCTCGAGTAGATTGATGGATACATTTAAATATTATGTTATAATGACGATAATGATTATGGTGTTGCTCTGAAATCATTTATTCGCTCATTCAGGCACTCAGTCAGTCACACCAAAAGGGTATCAGGTGAATAATAATGATGATTAACTACTACAACCATGAATGATGATGATGATGACGACGAAAACGACGCTCGAGGAGGATGAGGACAGCAAAGAGAAGTGAGAGCGTTTACTTCAGGTTGAACATTGCACAGCGTCCTCATCATTATCAGCAGCAAACAAAACAGGCAATCATTGACAGGCTCTGCCCATCACCATGCCGTCTTAAAAATGCATACATAGTTAATAATATTACCATGCATATGTAATGGTAGTTATTATATAAGTAATATGAGCAGGGAGATCAAGAAAACAATCAAGTCACCTCATTTTAAAAGCATAATGATCATTATAGTATTAACAAAATAACAATAACGATAATGGTCAGTATAACGAAAAAATGGCATTACAATGATTTTTATTGGTCGTTTATAAAAGTACACATAATATTAACAACAATATCTACTACTTACCTACTTCCACCCATGTGTCCACTACCAAGAAACTGCACATCTCCAACTGTTAAGATTAGTGCTAACACCCGAAAATTATCAACTACCGGAGGAAAACCGATCATGTTTTTCATTACATCAAAATAACTTTTTAAATACATTCCCAATAGATACATATTTTATGTACAAAATTTGTTCGACTTTTTTCTCCTGTCTAAACCTGCGATTATTTTTTAAAGCTTATTTGCAAAGCATGTGAAATTTTGACCCTCAATACTCCCGTCCCTATTAACTAACTACTTATACTCAGCGTGAAATTCAATCTCAGAAATCAACATGGTCTAAGATTAAATTTGAAGTCAATTGCTCAAAAAAGAACAGAATGTTTGAATTTAGAGACGGACACACAGACAAACAATGTAATCTACCTAGAAAGCAATTTCATAACTCCAATAAAGATGATAAGGTTGAACAGCTAAATAAATACATTCCCAATCCCCAAAAAGTGGTACCAGCAGCAGCAAGCAACTAACTAGCTAAAAGTGTACATTGGCACAACAATAATAGCTAATATCATCATTGTTATCGTGTATCTTCGGTAGCTGAGCGGAGTAAAAAAGCTCCTTTTAGTAATAATAATAATAAGAACAACAACAACAACAAGAAAAACTGTAACAGTTTGCAATGCATTCATAAATATTCAAAAAGAGTCTCCACCTGTCAAGAAGTCCTTAGTTGATAACTGTAATATTGATGATGTGTGGTAAAAGCTCCTTTTAGTAATAATAATAATAATAACAGCAACAACAACAAGAAAAAACTGTAACAGTTTGCAATGCATTCATAAATATTCAAAAAGAGTCTCCGCCTGTCAAGAAGTCCTTAGTTGATAACTGTAGTATTGATGATGTGTGGGCACGCATTACGCGAAAAGGTGTAAAGATAAAAATTATTTTGTTTTTTACAGAGCACCTGTGCTTATTCTTTTCAATTTCAACTGCAACATTAAAAATTGGTATATATGAATATAATTGTTATCATCATGATTATTATAGCATTGTTTACGCGTAAGTTTTAAATGCCTATATACGTGTAGAACATAATAGATGAATGAATCCATGTAGCTCTCATTTTTATGCATATTTTGTGCAATATTGAAAAGCAACAGGTTTTTCGTCATTATCTGCATAAAATGGCAACGGCTCTATAGTTCTGCATGTAAAAATCCATGTAGTATAGCAACAAGTCATCATAATAAAATCTTTATCTTTTCATTTTCCATCACACCATCTTCTCTTCTCTTTTTAGCTTGCTGGTCCAAGATACGGTAATGATGATGAGGACAAGATTGTTT
>JAANSP010003000.1:0-11939 GCA_036850745.1 Homidia socia | reverse complement strand
AAAGTATACGTTGCACCACGAACTGCACAATATTATCCTGCACTGCAACGGTGTAATTCATCAAATATTGAAACGTTTTCGTTGCGCTTGTTATGAACAAAAAATATGCTTGCTGCGGATTCTATCTATTCAATTGAATGTATCATGTTTTAAATATTATTACGCATGGCTTTGATAAGCTAGCAGGCATAATATACTATACCAATTCCATTTTCAATTTCAAGAAATATTGCCTATTTAGGTATTAGGATAAACATTTTGCTCTTTTTTATATTGGATATCTCCAGTTTTGTAGTAAATCACAGGATCAACATGTACAATGCAAGTTGTCCAGCTCTGCAGCAGTACTCAGTTTCTAACAACAACCGAACTCAAGTGGCACATGCGGCTGGCGAGCTTAATTGTTTTGAACAACGCACATCTGCTCTTTTTCTTCATCTTTTTATTTAACCTTATTCAGATTTCAACAAAAAGGCTTCATTTTGGATCTGGCTTGCATCACCAGTCACCGCTCACCAGCATCTCATCAACCTTAAAGGGATCCTCATATTCAACAAGATTATACCTGAGGCACACGTGCCGCTCAAGAAAAAAGGAAACTCGGCTTGTGGCACAGTGACACTTTTCGTGTTTCCTGTTCTTGTTCCTTAAAAGAAATCCCCACACGATCCATCTTGAAAACTGGCATGTGGCAGATAGGAAAGTAGAGAACAGTGCGTAAGAAAAGTGGTTATTATTTGGAAAAGGATTGGTAAGATCATCTCAGAACATCTGGACATTTTTTTCTTTTTAGAGAAGCAGTAAGCAACAAGGCCAAGTGTACTAGGTACTTATTTTTAACCACCATCCCTACCCGCAACAGAAGGTGCAACATCTTTGAAGAAAATATGATCATATAAATTAAGTCTACATCAACGACTCCAGGTTTCTTAAAAGATGAAAGGAATCTCAACTTAAAGTCTCGTATTTCATTCGTTTCGTTTCGCTCTTGGCTCTTGTTTCATTTCACATTTGCTGCTGGTTTTCAGTACAGACAGTTTCTGCCGCTCATCTTAAATCGGTTTTTTATTCCTACTGCATGCCGTGTGTCCCACACAAGCGTAATGTTATGAAGAAAATGGCGATGAAAATAAGCTCCTTTTGAAACTCTGCAAATCCTCGACTCTTCGCTCATCTTAAATCGGTTTTTATTCCTACTGCATGCCGTGTGTCCCACACAAGCGTAATGTTATGAAGAAAATGGCGATGAAAATAAGCTCCTTTTGAAACTCTGCAAATCCTCGACTCTGCCTGCACATTATTGCTTCCACAATTACCAGAACTATCCTTCTATTTACCTAAATACATGAATTTTTCTCTGATATTCATGGATTTTCATCTAAAACTGATTGCATACGCCAATTTCTATCAAAATACAAACTGGCTAAACCTGCGATCATTCATGCATCGTCGTGCTTAATAATAATAATAAAACTGCCCACTTCTCAATATACCCAGTAGTTCATATACCCAAGTACTCAACAATCAAAGATATTTTAATATCATCATCGTCATCAGTCGGGCAGTGTCAATATGTAATAATAATATAGCAGTGCGGTTTCTCGGACATCTGCTCATGGTTTCATTTTTTTCCTCTTCGTTTTCAAAAAGCGATTTCTTTTCTTCATCTGTTCAGTTGTTGTTGTTACTGAAGGGATGAAAAGTTTGCCTTTTCGTGTGCTTTCTGTTTAAAACAATGATGCACCAATTGCACCTCCATCCAACCTTTATCATCATCTCACCCACCCGTTCCATCCGAGTTTTCTCATTTGACTTTTTTCATAAGTAACGTCGATGAAATGCATTACCGTAACCAACCATCATACAATGAAACAAGTTCTACCTGGTCGACCTCAAGAAATCTATAAAAACTAAATAAACGTTTGATGCATGCCTACCTGCGCATATTTGCTATTTATCGACAGACGCAACGACATAAGGGTAGTTGAAGAAGTTTTAAAACGTTCAAACATACGTTCATCCACAACACAACTTGTAAAATAAACTGGAAAAAAGGTAACAACAACCAGTCTGCCAGGCCAGTACAAGTAGACGCACGCATTGATTTCTTTTGACATAAATACTGTAGTAAATTCAAAAGGATTTTTTTCCTCTTCGTTCCTTTCTTCAACGTCGTCTTGGCCGGTGGCATTTTACAATGCAATGAAAACTAGCAACAATTTTTTTTCTTTTCTTTTGGGTCTGCCTGGCAGATGTTCGCTCAACTGAATCAAAGGTGCAGACCCTTTTTTCGTTTTTACAAAAATGACTACCTATTTAGATGAATAATCTCTTCTACAGGGTTCTCTTCTTGCTGGACTAGGTATGTAGCTCTATAAGACGGCAAGTGACTGATTTTGCTGGAGAGATGAGCTTATCAGTTTGTTATATAGGAAACGCGTACAGACTAACCAATTCATTGAACCCTGCCGCACCACAACGGACGTATTACATTTTCCTGGATTGGATTGGGAAATTAAATAGAAGATTGTGGTCCCTTGTTCATTTTCTTTTCAATGTTATCTCTATAAACTATTCTCTGTAATAAAATGCTTTATGAGTTTCTTCTGGCCTCTCTTACAAAGATTCTTTCATGTAAATAGATAGACATTCATGAATGTAAAGATGTTTTAAAGGAGAAAATCTCAACCATTTACTCAACTTGATGAATGACACAAGTTCAGTTTGCAGAGCCGGAGGAGGAGAAGAAGAAAACAAGTACAAAAGATGAAGGAACTAATTCGTCTCCACAAAACCATGCCATTATTGTTGTCGTTATTTAGGAATGAAATAGCGATCGAGTTTGTATGAATGAAAAGTATTTGATAATGGTTGCTTACTTGCCATCGTATTTTATTTGAGAAGCTACTGGAATGAAGTGGTTTGGTTTTTTACAACAAACAAAAACCCAAACTAGAACAGAGCTCTTTTTGTGTTGAATTGAAATTCCAATGTTTTCCTAATCTTATGCTAGTTCTGGTCATTAAAAGACATGTAGCAACAAGACGTTTTACTCTGTAAAATAGTTGTAGATTTATTTTGAAAATATCGAACATTATTTTTGCCTTTTTTTGCGTCGCTTTGGGTAAAAATGGATGGACTACTAATACATTCACGTTTTATGAATAAATGAAATTTAAATTATAATATTATGCATGTGTACTTTCTTTGGATTGCCTGAGTTTTTGGAGCTTTATTGAGTACCGCTAACGTGTAAAGAATAGTAATGGTCAAAAAGATCCCAAAAGACATCACATAATATGCAAGACTTTATAATGATATCATATCATATTAAGCATGAAATTGTCTTCAAAAACTCAATTTAATGTTATTTGCTGGCACTATTACGAAAAGCAATTTCACGTGCATCATGCCATCGCCATCGTTTCTATAGCAAGCGTACACAAAAGTCTCAGGTCAGGCGGAAATTACTAGGTAAATAGGCTGGTAGAATGTTGTTCGTAAACATAAATATAGTAAAGGAAATGGATGACTTGAACAAAAGTCCAAGTCATGCCGATTGCACTCTTTTAATGATAATATCATTTGTATTGTAACGTGTGATTTCCCTGGCCAGTTTCACTTTATTATTTGCAGATATTCAAAAAAGATGGTGAACAAAGATAAGAAGAGGGAGATATGTCTAATACATTAGAAAAGTCCATCTATACAAAATTCTTTTTCAAAACATTCGTGCTTTGAAAGTGGAAATAATCATGAAAACTTTAGAAAAATAAAGGATGAAGGAAGGATTTATATACTCATTTGCATATCCGCCTGCATTACAAGCTAAAAGAGACTGTATTTTTAACTTGATTATACTTTTTTGTTGTTTTGTTGGTCATCATATGCAAATTTGTTCATGGCATCAATTTTTTTTCTGGATATCATAATAGTAATAATAACACAATGTTTACTTGAGTTTTTTTCGTTGCCGTTTTTGTTGGCTTTCTTAAAAATAAAATACACTACAGATTATTTTCGAGTGTGTGTATAATATTTTTTAAGGTAACTTTAGTTCATGTCAGTTTTTTGTTTAACACAGCTGCATAACAAAATCCTTAGTCAACAACAGCAGCAAGCGAATCTCATCATTAGATTTTTACACAATTATATTTGATGTGACTGTCATGACCATTTGCTGGATGAAGTCGGACAAGAAGAGGGAAAGGAAGGTGTTCATGCGCATGCAACATATCATGTCATGTCGTACCCCAATGCAACAGGTATCATTATCATTTCGTTCCAGATTCTCCTTCTTTTCAGGCTTTTTTTTGCATGTCATGTTATTATTGCTTTCGACTGCAGAGTTGAACGAATAAAAGGGGTGATGAGGATGAGACGAGATGCTGCCATGCCAAAAATTCTATTTTGTGTATATTTACTTTGTTCGTTTTTGGAGATTTTTGTTTTTTACAATCTATATGAATGCCTGTCAAGAATATTCTTCAGAATAATAATGCAAAAACGCGCGCACGTGCATTTTAAAGCTGTAGTTCTTTTCACGGGAGTCGCACATGCACGAAAAAAAACCTGTCTGTTTAAGTTAATAAGCTTGGTCTAAAACAGTGTGCTTGCCATGTAGATATCTTTTTTTGATCTGTTGATTTCAAACCTTTATATGATAAACCAATTTGGTTGTGTTCATATTATTACTACTAAATGCTAAAAAGGTTGTACTGAAAATGAAAGTTTCTGTGGCCAACAATGTATATTGTATATGGTTAAACGGGGCGAATTCTCAAATTATAATAATTTTCCAAAAATTGAAAGCTGAAATATTATTGAAGAGAAAAACGTAGTACCAGTTTAAGCTATGAAATTCTTCAAGTTCTGTACTATTTTGTACTTATCGTAGATATAGTCATTGCGATTATGCTGAAGGAAATATGTTCTGTGTAATTTTTTGTTGCGTAAAAGCGTAATTTACAAAATTGCATGCCAACTACCATTAAAAGGATTCCAACCTGGTCATTTCATCTTTTGACCAGTAAAGTAATGGCTATTATTCCAAGTAAATGAATGATGATGTATGTTGGCTGATATCAATTTTTGCATTGCTTTTGGATTCCTCGACCCGAAACAGAAACTTTGCACTCATTATTCCCTCGTAACAATAACTCTGTCATGTAGCTTGAAGTATAACGATAATGATATAAGCGGTGCGCTCATAATACAGGCTGCGAGTATCATTAAATTTCTCATCCAGTAAATAAATGATAGCTCGAGCCATTTTCACACATTTTCATCCCATTTACAAACTCCACAACAGAGGCAGTAAAAGTAGTAGTCGCACATCCTTTTGATCCTTTTTTATGCCATTAGTAAACATTTTACCTACTTCCAGCAACAGCATGCTCCAGTTTCATCAATGTCTGTCGAAATGTCAAAATTTGGGGATGGAGCAACAGGAAATTGGTATTAGGTTCCATGTCGTAAATTTCTTCACGTAAAAACTGCAGAGAAAAGGGGAGAAGATAAGAGATAAAGGCGTACAAACTTGAATTTCATCCATCCCACTTTAAAAATTTCAAAGGGCATGTCTATATGTGCTCATGTTTGTTTATACTGAATGACCAACATTATCTAGGCACTATTATAGTGGAGTTTTCTTGCGTATAACTTTGGAGTAATATAGCAATTACCCGTTTATTTGTATGCAATGCTGGCGGGTTATTTATAGGGCATATTACATATCGTCGATAGGAAAAAATACATACAAACCTAGGTAAGGATAGGTAGATCATTTGTATGTGCTTTTACAGCAAATTCAAGATAATATGTTCTAAAAACGTAAACTGGAGGATTTCAAAGGTGTAGCATCACTATGAATATTCCTCTGCCTACTCTGTATTTTAAATTTTGAAAAGAGTTTTTGTCAAACGAAACGAGGGGAAAAGGGTCCAAAAAACTAATCATATAAGAATAATAATGGTGATCCGGTGGGGTCGTCAGCTAAAATCGTTTTAAAGAAAATGATGAGTGAGTAGTGGTGAATGAGCATCTGCCATTTGTTGCTGAGCAAGAGCTATGCTAAAATATAAATGTAGAAGAAGAAAAAGAGAACGAGCCAACTCAGGAATTCTATTCAAGAGATGTTGTTCCTCTTTACTTGTTCTATTGTAAGTACACGCATTTTCATGATTGCATTACGTCTAATGTGTAGTTTACAAAAAAAGTTCTTCCCTATAAATAAATATACGCAGCATGGATAAAATACATATAATAATAATTATATGAGATGAGGAGAATTCAGGATTCACTAAAAGAGAGAGTGGTTTTTGACCCGGTAGTTATTTCGAAACAACGAAACAAAATATAGGTAAAGATACTAAACGAGATATTGTAAAGTAGTAGTAGTAGTAGAGAGAATAATATGTGGAGCAACAAGATGCACTTCACCGCTCGTAAGCAAGAAAGATGCAATGCACAAAAACGACATTTGGCCTGCTACTCGTTAAATGTCTATATGTTTTAAAACAACGGACCGAAAAAAATGTTTTATCATTAAACTAGCGTTCCACATCGTCTTAAATCAGAAGGAGGAAGTAATAATAATATATAAGCAATCCACCACAGGATTTATAGGGTCTTACTATTCAGTTTTTTGTTAAAAAATAATATGTATAGTAATAAAAAGTAGGTAAGCCAGATGAACAAGGAGAGACAGAAGAGAAGACGTTCAAAGAAGATCAGAAAGAAAGAGAAATATTATATACCATTTGGATTTGCTAGTTGGACAAAAAAAGATGATAAAAGAGGAGAAAAAAGAGAGCCAAGAGGGCCAGCTGAATCTTTCTGCTTCTTTGGAGTTGAAATAATGATTACATTTACAATACCACCGTGATGACGATGATGACTGAGGGGCAGATAAACTCAAATGACGGTCGTGTCATGTTAGTATGACCCAGGCATTGAATATTGGTTGGTTATTATTATTATTATTGTTGGCCTGCTGTGGTGCGTATATTGCGTTTCCCTTCAGAAAGATGTTGCCTAGTTCAAATAAATACTTCCTCCAGAGCATCGTTGAAAGATGAGCTAAATGTATTACGGCAAATACTGTTGTTGCATATCTCCTCTCATACAATGATATGGTTAAAATGCATTTTACGTAAAAAAAAATGTGTACCGATATCCATTACTACTTTGTATATCTAAATGACGATTTTAAAATGCATGAGATGAAGAAGGATTGTATTAGAATTCTACTCGTGGAGGAGAGGAGAATTTTGTTGAGATAATAATATGAAAATATACGCACTTTATATTAGTTAGTAGTAGTAGCAGTAGTAATATTCGGAAATGTAAGCAGGGCTCCTTGCCTTACCTATAATATGTTGCAACCGAACTTCAGGACGATGATGATGATGACGGCGAACAAAAAGTTGAAAAGAAGACCCTTCATTTTCATCCTTCCACAAAATTTCATACAAAGAAAACATGTTCGCTTTCCTTTACGTTTTATGGAGAGACCTCAGCTCAGCCTTAAAGCAAGCAATGCGTTTATGTGTTGCTCACAGGAGCAGATGGCTTGCACATGAGGAACTGAGGAACGGTTATTACAGAGTAACGGAGGAGCAACAACAAAAACTAGTTGAGCAGAGTAAAAATGTAGTTTCCATACCTATGCTTTAATGATGGCAAAAAGCAGCTCGAGAGGAAAAAAACTCAATATATTCTGGCGAGTTTCTTGGATGAGGGCTCATTTGCAGGCAAGAAACCGGCGAAGAAGGATCTCAGAAAAGCTCCTCTCGTCTTCTCTTGGTCCTCTCTCCATTTCATATTTTCGTTGACCATCTGTGCTTTTTGGTCTGTTCTGGAGAATAAAAAGTAAAATTGTTGGTTTGTTCGTTAAATAGTTGACGTTATCGTGACAGTTGTTGTTTCTGAGAGTTGCTCAAAAGAAGAAAAAAAAGGATTTTAAAGCTGTAAATCCCACGTTGTCCCACAGGATTTGAAGAAAGAGAATACAGTGAAGGAGTCCATTACTAGTTCAACTTTGCTCTCTGGTTTCATGATTTTTTTTCGCTTGCAACTCTGCAACTTAATTATCATCCCAAAAAACGCAAAATAAAAACACTTGTTGATTTACACACAAACGCAAGGGGTGAAATCTAAATGACTGTTGGATTTTTTTTCGCGAGGGAAACATTTAGTGTTGTCTTTTTTGACAAAGGGAATAAACTTGTTGTTTAGATTTGTCCTGTAATAAAACAGTGCAAAACCAGTGAAGAAGAAACCGTGCCGTTGTTGTTGTTTTCATCATCATTATTACTACGTGAAGTGACATTAAACAAGAAATGTTTTCATTACACAGTTTCTAAAGAAAAACTTCTCAGGCATTCTTGACAAGTAAACATTTTTGTTATTTTCTCTACGGAGGAAGTTGTGGTATTTTTTTCTAAATGAACTTTAGTGATCAGGAGATCTCTGCAATCTAAAAGTTTTTTTTTGAAGAATTCACATTCTTTTGTGTATACAAACTTATTTGAGTGCGTAGAGAAACAGTGATCCTGTTCTCTTTTCTCTGTGAGGAGGACAAAACTTCCCACGTTGTTTGATATTTGGACAAAAAAAAGGTAAGTTGAGGTAGGGGATCCTACTACCAACGAGACTCATTTTATTCTTTTGTAATTCTTTATGTGGCAGTTTCTTACTTTCTTGCATACCTACTAGTACTCTGCTGAATGTCCATACAATCATTCTTCGTTCCTGGGTTCTATTATTACGCTTAAGTAGGCAGTAATAAAAAATCCAATTTTTACAATTACATAGAACGTAGTAATAACATCCATTTCCGTACGTTGAAACTTCTCCTAGGTACTTGTACATACATAATAATAAATTTATATATGATTTCCTGTTATACTGACAAGTTGATATTGCATTTTGTGTAGGTGTTTGCCTACTACTACTACTACTACACTAGCAATTGTAGAACAAAATGTAAAAAGGATGAAGGACTACTTTTTTAAATCAATGAAAAAAACACTTTATTATAATGGGTATGGGAGAGAGACGTGTATTTGCTTCTTTTCTTCACTTTTGGTTCGACATGGTTTTCAGCTAGGAATAATCCATCTACACGTTTTTTCATATTATTATGCTGGATAATAAATTGGAATTTGTTTCAATGCAGTACATATAGATGTACGATAGCAAGCTTGTGTATCCACTCAACGCGTATCAAGTACAACTTGAACAAAGGAATAAAAAGGAGCTCTAGCAGGGAGCTGCAATATGGCTCTCCCTTTAGTCCAACTAGCTTTTTCCTGAAATTCACATTAGTGCACAGCTTCGAGTTAGATTGAAGTCGTGATACTAAAAGTAGGCTTGTGATGATGATGGTGACGATTGGGATTGATAGATATTGACTTTAGCGATAAAATAAGCTACCTAGTTTGAAAATAAATGTTTACTTTTTTGCTTTCTGAAATTCACATTAGTGCACAGCTTCGAGTTAGATTGAAGTCGTGATACTAAAAATAGGCTTGTGATGATGATGGTGACGATTGGGATTGATAGATATTGACTTTAGCGATAAAATAAGCTACCTAGTTTGAAAATAAATGTTTACTTTTTTGCTTAACGTGTATGTATGCATTTCTGAGAAGTGTCACTGGCTAAAAAGTGATATGACAGACACGCATACGTTTCTTGGAACTTGCTTTTTCGTACTTTCCACTAAATTAAACAGACAAATTATTGTCTAGATGTGAGTTACTAATTGCGCATATAATAATAACATGAAATGATAATTTCTTTCCAGAATTTTCCACTTGTGTGGAGCAAAGGGTTTGAAATAATGGAGTCTGAAGAGAGTAGCTCGAAAAAATTCAACTCGATGCTGTCAATGTGGTACGGAGTAATCATTGGGGCCCTTCAGGGTTACTTGATTGTGCAAAATGTATGGAAGTTTGTGAGGTACGCTGAGCTGCCTTGGCCGTATCAAAAAACCCCAACGGTTGAGCTGAACGTGTATATTGGAATGACTGGTTAGTTGTCCACAATATGTAATCAATGTTAAATTAATAACCTTAAAATAGTAAAAGAAATCCAAATTTTAAAATGTAATCACTAATTTTAATCTATTTGTTGTTTTTTTTATTTTTTAGGACTTGCTGTTCTACTTTTACCATTCTTTTTGAGCGCATGTTTCTTGAAAATTGGAAACTTGGCAAACGATAACCAAATGTTGGGTAAACGACTTCGATTTCGAGATGACTGGACAAAACTACTGGTGGCAAACAAGTTACAGGATGTCAAAAGCCTCTTTGTAACACTCTGGAAACACTGCGGCCCCATTTCTTCGTTGCTCCACTTGATCTGCAGTGTTTCTCTCTTGTTTCCCCAAATCCTAATGGAAAGCGTTCTGGTCAAGAATGGTTTCCTGTCCAACCGTAAGTTGATACAATCAATGAGATAACGACTATTTTATTACTCAACGATGATGCACTTACGTGTTTCCTTAATTATTCGGAGAGAAATCGTCTCCTGTGTAGCAGAAAACACGTAGTCATCAAAAACGTGATCAATGCAGGGTTATAAAAAATTTATTTTTTCATTATGACCAGAGCACATCTGGAAAACAGACTTGGACATCATGCTGCGAAGCAGCGCTGATATCAGCTACATTAAATCCTTGCCATCAGAAAATGGAGTTGAAACTCGAGTCTTTCCCGTGCCCACGCCACAAAAGGCTGATGGGCTCACCTTGGAGTTTATCAATTACGCCATTGCTCTATTTGTTTTCTCTGTGCGATATGCTCAAGTGTTCTGGGAATGTCACAAGTCTTTCTCCATCATTTTTGGTCTCCAGCAAATTCTCTCCACCGTTCACACTCTCATCTCTCTGTGCACATTTTCCATCATCTACAAGGTTCATCTCACCAACGCATATGGAGATTCCCAGGCAACTATTCCATTTCTCCTTGATGGTTACGTTACCCTCCTTCTTCATGCTATTACATCAACCATCCTCTTCCTTTCTGCTAATGTACTGTATCACCTGGGCTTCATCAAATTTACGTCTTTCGTTCAGGAAAAGATCCGGAAGCTTCACGTCACCAAAGCAAATGACTCTTCCGCCTACGGGTACGTGCTCACTCTTTTCTCATTTAGGATAATCGTGATTGCTAAACGTTTGAATGTAAAAAAGAACAGCTTGATTCCTCTAAAACGGGTTGCTAGGGGGTAACATGATGAATTGCTTATATTTATTAACGTGTTTTTTGTTTCATTATAATTATAGGATGGGTTGGATGTACTTTCCACACTCTGCTGCCGTATCTATTGCATTGGCATTGGCTGCCACTCAGAGCCCACTCGTTCACGATGCTTATCTCTTGTATCAACTGTCATCCAATAAATTAATGATCCTTTACGCCATAAGCACAGTGACCCACTTCCTTTGTTGGATCGTCCTCTGGCTTGTGCTTACTTTTACCGGAACATGGAACTTTAGAATTAATGTAAGTGATGGTTTATCTTTATACTCCTTCTCTCGTTTGTTCCAAATGCTGTGCACAAAATGCAAATTAACTGGATGCATTAATGAAATGATTATTTTTACGATTTGGTATACAGGCTGTCATGTTCCAACCGATCGAGGGTCTTGAATCAGTTGGCCTCTCTGCAGAGATATTGATCGACAGAAAAACGGATGCTCCTATAAATCCTTTCGCTTCCTCTTTATTAGTCGTTTGCGAAGGAAGGGCATTCCCAGTTGAAAACTCTGAGGACAGAAGATCCGTTTTGTCGGTTATACCAAAGCCACAGTCACAAGCTGAACCTATTTACTGGAAAAAGCCATCACAAGTTACAAGTCCTCTACCTAGTTGTATGTCAAGCAAGAGCGAAGGCTGGTCAAAGGAACACAGAGGAATCAAATACATGGC
>JAANSP010002999.1:0-11940 GCA_036850745.1 Homidia socia | reverse complement strand
AAATTCTTGAAAATTGCTGAGCCTCCTCCTCCTCTCATCATGATCATATTCCTTCTGCCAAGCAATTCCTTCCAGCGTTTTTGGGGAACGCGAGCTAGCGAGTCAGTGAGTGAGTGAGTGGTGCACCAAGGCAGCAGCAGCCGTGTCAATCACTGGCTGTCTGCCTTAAAAAGGACAGAATATTTTTGCAACAAGTTGTTGTAATGATAATAATGTAGTAAATAAGCTAGCCAGATGACCAAAGGAATGCTGATGGTGGTGATGAGAAGGGGAAAAAACGGTAAATAAATCTATTATCTCTGGGCTTTTCGCTACTGTGACCATGATATTCTTTTTTAAAGAATAGCTTATTAAAGTTTACGTGAAATGATGAAGCTGTGAGTGCGCAGTTGTTTTTCTCCTAGTAGTAATGTAGCATGGGGGCGGGGGAGGAGGAGGAATATAAGGCAGAAGAAATAAAGATGTAGATAATTTAGAGAGAGATGCACAGAGAGTAAGCCGAGAAATGTGTTTAGCTGTTTGTAATTGTAGGGTAATGGGTAATGGCTGCTGCACTAAAAAAAGTATTAAAAGACTACACGACATTTAGAACAGCGCTCAGGGACTCGGTAGATTACAGTAAAATGGCATAATAGCGTTTTTGCACTGCACTCGCCTCTCTCCTATCAGGTTCGTGTATCAAGTGATGGCGCTTATTCAGCAGCGTCCATTATATCAAAGAGAGCTGTATAATCATTAATTAGTATGCGTACGAATTTTTACTGTAAAGACAAGACAAGAGGCTTAAAAAACACAAGAATGCTGCTGAATTATTTTATTACTGAATTGAAATTTAGGCTGCGGCTCTGCTGCTGCTGCAGTAACAACGACAAGAAAAACGTCATCATCCATTCAACAACAGGATGCTACCATATAACGTTACATTGTACACGCTTCTTGTTCAAAATAATAATAACACTATTATTATTTATCTTATCATTTTATAAGTAGCTTGTGTTGTGAAGGAGATGAGCATGATTTGCATCCAACCTGTCAATTAGCACACAGCTCGAGCTCCCAACAACAGACAAATCTGACAAGTTAATAACGAAAAAGGAACAGAATAAAAAAAAAGTTCTAATCTCTTTTCCTCCTTTTTGCTTCACTTCACCTGGGCTGCATTCCTCTTTTAAAAAACAGATTGAATGCTTATGATAAAAAGAAATATGATAGGATAGGAGTAGTATATGCCCAGAAGAAGTAGCAGAGAAAGTAATTTATACTCAACTTGTCCTTTTGTTTTGCTTTTTCAACATTTCATCCTCGCAAACAACCAAAATACCTCTGCAATTCATTATACAATTATTAATTCATGATGATGGCAACGGCGACTGTTCGGCCAAGAAATGAAATAAAATGGTAATAAAATATGCGTATTGACGATGAGAAATAAGTTATTGTGCTGCAGAGGCTTATAAGGGAAACTTGTTGCTATTTTATTATTTAAGCTTAATAGACAAGAAGAAGAAGAGGTGGAAGACAAGCATTTGGAATTTCTCCTTTTGAAAGAGACAAGTGTAGTCACTACTCCAGTTTTCTTCATTATTGTTCAACACAAGAGGAGTAGCTGAGACTAGTAGCAAAGTTATCGCATTCGATTCATTGAACACAAATAAATTTATCGCTTTTTCTCTTTTCCCATCTTGTGAGTTGAGGTCAAGTCTCTTGAATGAGAAATAATGTTATCGGATTGTCATCTTTTAATTACTTAAATTATTGCACCCAATAAACCACTCACTCAGCTTTTTAATCTCTTTTAAATAATCTATCATCTTATTCAGTAGTATAGTATCAGACCATTCATCCATAAAAAAAATTATAGCTTCTTTTTCTACTCTGAGCAGATGCTACTCGGGCCAAATAAAAGGGAACAAAAAAGAGTGACCTGTTATCTTACGAGTGTAATCTTAATTGCGTTTGGTGGTAGTGGCAATAGAGAAAATGAAAAATGCTCAACAAGATGTTATATACTGCTCTCAATCAGAAGCTGTTGGATTGATTTGATAATGATGATGATAACCGTTAATCTTTGCATGATTAAAAGAAGAAGAAAGAAAAAAAACAGGCTCTGGTGTGGAATGTATATATCTATATATTTTACTGATTGATGAGCAGCTTCTATACATCTTTTGTCAACGAGGACGCAACTAACTAGTTGGCAGCTTTTCATGATCATCATAAAAATGGCGATCAATTACTTAATTGATTTTTTTCTTCTAAATAGAAATCCAATCACCCAGTAGGTGGAGATACGACACGACTTGAGAATGTCCATATATGTATAACTAAAGGGAAAGGGATGCTCAAGAAAAAAAAGTATCGTTTATTAAGGGCGCATCGCAACTATACCAGTATAGGATGAAGATAATGATTATATGATTATATTACAAATTGAAATTAGAATTTTAAAGGTAATAAAGCCACAACTTGTTAAAATAGTGCAATCAATCGATGAGCAGAGCATATTAGTTTGAATTTATTATATTACAAATTGAAATTAGAATTTTAAAGGTAATAAAGCCACAACTTGTTAAAATAGTGCAATCAATCGATGAGCAGAGCATATTAGTTTGAATAGGTAGGTATTATTGGGTGAAGTACCTAATAATGTATTATGGTATTTAAATGCGAGTTTGCTCGCTCTCGCACACATGAATGAATTGCGCGTAATTATAATTATAATAATAAATAAATACATATTTGATGAAGCTGTCAGTCGACAAGTTTGTTGGCAATAAGGTAAAAAATAAATTATGGCAAAATATATAAATATATTTTTTTTTGCAAATAAGCCCATACGTATAAGTTGAGAAGTGATAGCTGGTTATTAGTAGAAGAAGCCTGTTTGCTCATGCTCACAACAGCAGAGGAATTGTCTATTGACTTTACTCAATTTATATGTGCGCATCCCAGAGTAATGAGATGAGCGAGATGCCCTATCATCCTTCAACTTGCACTGCACGGATTAGGTATGATGATGAGTTGTGAGCGAGTGGTGGCAAATAGTAATCAGGGTGACCTTGCCTTTTCAATTTCCCATCACCATTTTCGCTAATTGACAACATGGATGGACCAACAGACGAGACTCGATAGGGCAAATGGGCTTTTAAAATATGCAGACTTGCAAAAAAATTGTTTTTAAAAAATGTATGAAAATGTTGTTGTGAGCCTACTCATTCTAGAGAGACGTAGATTTCAACCCTTTTTGCTAAAACCTCTTTTACTTTTGAGGAAACTCATATTTTTTGTTTTTAAAAAATATCCAATAAATTAAGAGAGAGAGAGCTGCAGAGAGAGTATGCAGATAAATTAAGCCAACGTTAAATTTTTAGGCGTTTTTTGCAAATTCTTTCCAGTCATTTTCCCATTTTGATATTTCTCACAAACCAACTTGCCAAAAAGTAATATGCTGCTAATTTATAAACGTATTTTTTGCCTACGCATTCCACCTCGTCTTGCTTGTTTATATCCACAATTTCTAACAATCAGACAATCCGACACACATATACATAAAATACGGAAAGGTCAACAGCGCTATATTTGTGCGGGCTGGCTGATATTTATTGTAACTTGCCTTAAGAAATAATGAGGAGGATGATGATGAGAAAGAAAAACAATTGCTCAGTCTAATCAGACAGTCCGACACACATATACATAAATACGGAAAGGTCAACAGCGCTATATTTGTGCGGGCTGGCTGATATTTATTGTAACTTGCCTTAAGAAATAATGAGGATGATGATGATTATGATGAGAAAGAAAAACAATTGCTCAGTCAGCAGCGAGAATGATTGTAAATTTCGCTGAAATGAGTCGAGTTTACCAAGAGAGCGTGATCATGATGATGATGATGAATGGCATGTACGCATTATTATTCGCTTATTTGTCCTGCCTCAACTTCTTTTTTTCCTCTGAGTTTACCAAGAGAGCGTGATCATGATGATGATGATGAATGGCATGTACGCATTATTATTCGCTTATTTGTCCTGCCTCAACTTCTTCTTTTTTTCCTCTCTCTCCCGTCATGTCCGCTGGTTTGTAAAAAAGTTGCGGTTGTGATTTAAAAAACGAATATGAGCTGATTACAACAACCACAACAATAGTCCATGCATTTTGCAGTAGTAGTGGTCTCTGCTGCTGAGATCACACCAGCATCCTCATCATCATCATGGTCAGAACAAGAAAATAAATATTTTTGCAGAAGAATAATATAAAAAGATGAGATGATGTTGCTGAAACTTTGACCTCAACAGTAGTAATGTTTAATCATATAGCCATACTACTACTCATATTCTCATCCGATCAACCAAATAAAAGAGGATATTTTTTGCACTGACATTATTGCATTTTGCTGCTGTGTAGTTGCATGAACACTGCCAAAAAATGGCAAATGAACTTAAAAGGCAAGCAAGTAATATAAAAAGATGAGATGATGTTGCTGAAACTTTGACCTCAACAGTAGTAATGTTTAATCATAGCCATACTACTACTCATATTCTCATCCGATCAACTGAAGAAAAGAGGATATTTTTTTGCACTGACATTATTGCATTTTGCTGCTGCTGTAGTTGCATGAACACTGCCAAAAAATGGCAAATGAACTTAAAAGGCAAGCAAGGTGGATTGGGGACGATGACGAAGAATAAGAAGCATGCATGTAGAGTTAAAGCCCTAATCAGCTCTCTTCTCCGCTTCTCGTAATGATAATGATGAAAATGAAATGGAATATGTGGAAAGAGCTGCTGCTCGCTCATCATCATATTCAGACAAGTTGCTAATATACCTGTTGTAATGATTAGCCCACCGGATAAAAAGGAAAAAGAAAGAAGAGCAAGCAGCTACATGGCTAATAGTAATAATAACGCTAATGTTTTCTGCAGCTACTGTTGTTGTATTTGTTATCGTTGTCGTGTCATAGAAATGCACGGAGAGCAAAGCAGAGCATCAGAAAATATTTTGTAAAGAAGAGTAAAAAGGGAGGCTACTGGCCTTCGGTGACTTTGTCTTTTTGCCAGCGAGCCGTGGTGCAGCAACAAGTCGCTACTCCTTTGATAAATGCCGAGCAGCAGTGGCAGTAGTAGTAGTGCAGCCTAACTAACTAACTGACCCAACAGCAGCAGCAGTGCGGACAACTCGGTTTCAGTCTCAGAGAACCTGACTTACTCACGAGAAGAAATAAGAGAGGGAGAGAAAAAAATTTTTCGCTAATGAGCTGCATCGTGAAATGTTTACTGCTACTCGCTATTAAAAAAAATTTCGCTAATGAGCTGCATCGTGAAATGTTTACTGCTACTCGCTATCCTCATCATCGTCAAAGCATTTTGCATTAAATGTTGAAGAGGAGAATTTAAAATCCTGTGCAGGATCATCGTCATCATCAACATCATACATGATGACGGCGATATTACCCGTGGCCGTGACCGAGCAACATTTTTATGCAATTCGCATCTCGGGTGATTGTGGACTCTGATGTTGCAACAGCAGTAATGTGAGCTTTTGATGATGAAGATGATGAATCAACAATGTAATGTGACCACGAAAAAAACTTTTTAAAAATTTATTACTCACAAAAATATTTTAGCAAATTCTGTGACTTTTTTTGGGTGGAGATGGTAGACGGTATTCGTTTAAGCAATAAGTGCTCCCACGGCTCGAGCCAGCGATAATGAATGAAATAACAAAATCCCATGCGCATCATCTCATCTCATAATGCACTAATTATCAAAAAGATTAGAACTTCAATTAGGTATTCAACTTACAGCTCCTTCTTCTCTTCATGAAATTTTTTTTCAGGTTACATGTTTTAGTTTGTCGTTTTACAATAATTCACGCCTAGCATGAAAATGCATGAATGCGCGTAACACAAACTCGCGAAAAATTCATCATTACGTTTTACAACCCCAATTTGTTCACAATGCCTCTCTGCCTACCACCCTTTTATTGCCCTATTAACAACTTTTTCCCAATTTGTTCACAATGCCTCTCTGCCTACCACCCTTTTATTGCCCTATTAGCAACTTTTGCCGAGTCTGAAAAAATTGTGGAGTGGAAATATGGAGAGGAGGAGAAGTAAAAGAAGAAAAGGAGAGGCAGTTATTTTAATTGCAGGTTATTTTCAAGAATGAACTTGAGATTGCCGTTTGTCGAGGAAGTGCATACAAAATTCTCACTTATTATTATTATTCCTCTCAAGTTACGCAATTGACTCTTCACAACTTGAACGCAAAAAAATACAATTCCCTCCAAACCGAGAGTGGTGCTCATCATCATCATGACGCCACCATCAAATGAGTATATTATGCTGATCATCATGATGATGATCAAATGATTGAAATGATGAAACCAGTCTCAATAGAGCCACACTTGTTTCACGTTGACCTAGGCTTTTTGCTTATTCCTCTCACACACACAGACAAGTTGCATGCACAACAATAATCTATTCAATTCTTAAAAATAATAATAATTCCGTTCGTTTCTTCTTCAAACAGGCAATCATATTTTCCTTCCTCCTCACTCTTTCCTTCTTTCATTCACCACGACTTGTTGTAATGTCCACTCAATTAGATGCTCATCATCATTTTCTGCCAATCCAATCCACTCCCTCATTTTCATTTCTCCTCAGCTAATAAGAATAACGTGAGGTTGTTTGAATACGCCAGACAAGTACGCTGGATTGAAGCCGGGTGAATCTTTCGTGAGTCAAGTTGGCTGCTGCCGTTGCTGAGCATGCAAAGAAAATATTTGCGGTACTATCGAGTTGCATCATAATAATAATACGCAATAATAGAGATGATGATGAACATTGCAAAAAAAGAAAATATTCTAAAAATTGTGAAGCGCACTGCAACTGTATTGTGCCAAGTGCGGTGATGGTGGTGGTAGTGCAAGGCAAGCGAATGAAAAAAAGAGTACTGTACTTGCACTCTATAAAACCGCTATTGGCAAAATATTCAGCAGTTTTTTTATACTTTCTGCTGCCCATCAACTGCCCACATGCGAAACATGCAGTTACGAAAATAAAGTGAAAGGCTCCAAGTGAGCAATCAATCATAACGTGCCGGTATTTTCCTTGTTTCTTCCTTTCTTCTTCTTCTGCCATGCCAACTGAACTTGTAATATAGCACAGTGCAGATTCACCGACATGTGTTTATCTGCATCATTATCCTCATAGAAAAAAATGAGGTATAGACAGACATGCATGTTTCCCAGGAAGATGCGCCGCCGCCGTGATTTTGGTCATGTTGAAAAAAATCAAAATCAAATGCAAATGATGATATGGCTGATGCTTACGGTGGTGGAATGAAACAGAGACTTGCACTGTAGAAAAAAATCGAAAAGCCGTGTGCAGATTGAACGCAAGTGTGAGGAGTGCTGAATTAGAGAAAAATGTGCAAAAAAGTGCAAAAAAACACACTGATTGTGAATGAATGCTGTGGGGAATCAAAATGTAATCTGTGTAGCATGTTGTTTGACTTTTTAAACATGTATTCCGCTTGTAAAACTTTTTCTAAAGTGACAGTCCCGTTGATTCAAGAAAAGTTATCATCTTCCCTTGGGATTACAACAACAACAACAGCAAGCCAAACTCAACCAACAGCCTAAAAAAATCTTCAAAAGAAGTACCTACATGCAAACGGAATAATAATGATATGCTGAGTAGCTCGTGATTTGACGCATACCAGATCAAGAGGGAATAAAATATACCTTTTTGAGCAACTTGTTCGAAAGTGCATTATTCTGTTGTGCATTGAAACGGGAAGAAGTTTAAAAAAAATAGTTTGAGTGAGTGAGCACACTAGAGACACCCACGCCGGCTTTCCTCTCTTTTTTCCTTTGCCATACCAAAAATATAAAAAGTGGGGACGGATATAAATAAATAAGGCTTGTTATCAGCTCAAAGTAATCAAATCAGTGGACATGATCAGCATTAGCAAATGAAAGGCGAGAGAGAGAAAAGATGCTTTCCGCTGATATGAACACATCCACCACAATATTCCCACTTGAGCATACAACAGAAAAAGTCAAGTAAGCAAAGCTATACCAAGAGACTATGAGTGCTCATTCATTCGTCGAGAGAGAAAAGGAACAGGATCTTTGCAGAAATACCAATAACCTATACACACATCAGCTTTGCCATATTGCCATAGACAATGAGTTTGCTCATTCATTCGTCGAGAGAGAAAAGGAACAGGATCTTTGCAGAAATACCAATAACCTATACACACATCAGCTTTGCCATAGACAATGAGTGCATTTTTCGTGCGATATGATCTTTTCTACTGTGAACATCACTCTGTTCAAGTCCAACAGAGAAGCTACCCGCTAGGTGCACTGACAACAGCAAACAAGTCAACATTTGCACAATGTTTGACTTTGCACATTTTGTGCAGCAGTGCTATATTTACTCTCTAAGCAATATATACAACAGAATGTTATTCTCCCAGAATATTATTTGGCATGATGGCCTGTCTTGTTCTCTCTTCTCTCTCTCTCGCAGATCATTAATAATAATCTTCGCATCATCGTCAAATTGTCATATAAAAAGACAGGCGGAGATAATAGTGGTGGTGGATATTTTAGCCCTAACCTTCCTCTGGTTGGAAAATGTTCTGCTTCTGATGCAGCAGGGGTGATCTTTGACACGGCATGTTGCAGAAGATGCCATTAAACTGCACTCAATATTAAAAGTAGGCAAGAAGACAAGAAAGAAAATCAGGATTTTTATCTCCTTCTTAATGCATTTTGTCATATTGACATTCATAGGTATGCCATATTATATGCATCATGACACCCATGCAACTTTGATGATGATAAAAAAGTGATATACACACTGCCGTAAAGATGCAAAAATATGTGTGCAGTAAAAATAAAAATAAAGTTGAGCATGTCTTATGTAAATGGTGTCCTCCTCTTGACTCCCAAAAATATAAACTAGCAGGTCAAACATTGCTAATAAATCAAACAAACAAAGTGTGTAGTTCAGCTCATGTCATTTCACCTCTCCAAATTATATAGATATTTTTCTTCACATTTTTCTGCTGTAAAAATGCAAAAATATGTGTGCAGTAAAAATAAAGTTGAGCATGTCCTGTGTAAATGGTGTCCTCCTCTTGATTCCCAAAAATATAAACTAGCAGGTCAGACATTGCTAATAAATCAAACAAACAAAGTGTGTAGTTCAGCTCATGTCATTTCACCTCTCCAAATACACATTTTTTCTTCACATTTTCATACACTGTTTCTCGTTTTTATGGCGAAAAATATTTGGTAGTAAAATATTCCTTAAAGAGTTCACTAGCACAACCCCTGCTATAAGCCATCATCATGATGCTCTTCAACAAAATTTGTCGTCACACTTTACTTTTCTGAAAATGTTGAACATTTTATTTGAAACAAAAGGTGTAACTGGAGGAATTAGTGAAATGCTTGTCAGGATGGAAAGGTGGATACTTTTTTAAACAATTTCTTTTTTCTTCTTTTACAAAAGTGCAGGCATGGATGATGATGACAATGAGTGGACAACCTTATTATTATTGCCATCAAAGTTTGAATTATCTCTCGTTTTATCACAGAGAGAAACGAGTAACTTGAGAATAGTTTAACGTGCCAATAAAGCTAGATTTTACAACTCAACGATACTTTTATAATAAATATGGATAAAGCAATAATAATAAGAAGAAAAAGTAAACGAGGTGAGGATATATACTCTGTGTACAATACTGGTATAATCATTCTCTCTCTCTACCAAACTTTCAAGTTCTTGTCTTTATTCAATTTATTTAAAATTAAAAATAAAACAATCTCGTTTTCTAGAGATGCATAATGCTGCACGCAGCGAGAACAAGTCGTGTTTTAACTCTATATTAGGAGGGTAAAAAGGGTCTCAGAGAATAATAAAAAAATGTGTGGTATAAAGACTTGACCTGGGTGTGAATTTGATTTGAGTTTGTGCACATTCATGCTGACTTTCAAGAATATAAAATAGGGCTCCAAGCTAAAATAATTCTCTGGTGCTTTACATCTCTTCTTTTCAAAAAACAAAATGGAGAATGAGTTTGAGAAAAATCAAAGTGTGTCTAGTTTTTTTTTGGGCTTTCTATTTTACCTATAAAAAATACACTGCTCCTCTACCATCAACATTTAACTTGAGACTCGTATTACTCTTCACGTTTCTCTATTGAATGTAGTGCTTCTGCTCCCAGGCACATCCCTCCATATCAAATAGCACTTCACGAATTTTTTTTTAAATCTGTCTGCTGATCATCACCACCACCACACCATCATAGAACAACTTCTCTATCTATCTCTTCTCTTATCTATTGAAAGGCAAGACAGGATTCAAACTGAAATTATTTACGTGTGGGGAGAGGGAGGTTTATTTTTATTCTTCCAAACTTTTTCTTCTTTGCAGCCATCCAATCATGCAATAGACATGAATCAGTTTAGTAGTAAAGCAAATGCAGATTTNTGTTTTATTTTTATTCTTCCAAACTTTTTCTTCTTTGCAGCTATCCAATCATGCAATAGACATGAATCAGTTTAGTAGTAAAGTAATGCAGATTTTCGCAAGGCAATAAATGCCAACTGTAATAAAAAACGAGTTATGTGTACCTTTTTCTCCCTCTTTGTTGCATGAGAGGTGATGTGCAAAAAAAATTTGCATGTGGGCTTGTGTATGTGTAGCATGATGAATGAAATTGTACATCATCAGTGCACCAATTACAATGCTAAACAACGTAAAGACATAAAAACGAGCAGGAGCGACATGGCGATATATAATAATAAAGTGAGTGCTCTTTAAAGGAGCAAAAGGTAAGTGTGCAGGTGATAACGATTAATAGCCCCGTCCACAAATCAATATCAACAATCCCATCATCATCATCACAGCAGCACTAGCAACCGTGAAGAAGGTGCATAAACTTTTATATCTTTCAAACCTCCACCAATGACACCTCCACTGACTTGGCAAAGATTAGCATGCTACACTCACACGAAATGCAAGTCAGGATGGTAAATCAGGCTTAAGGTGACTTTGTCTATAAATGACGTCGTTGATGACGCTCTGAGTGTGTGGGCTTTCGACGCTATTGCTGCTGCTGGATGGAATTATGATAGCCATCCAGTCTCCCCATCTCCACCAGAACTGCAACTTTTGTTTTAATTTTTAAATGTCCAAGCATCCAAAAAGAGATATTTAGTGAGTCAGTAGCATGCACAGGAATTCAATTTGTGGCACAGAATTGCACTTTAACACAAATAATCCTGCTGCGCAAAGAACAAGCAATCGCATTTTTTTTTCTCTGGTGATATATCTCAAATTAATGGAAATGCAGACGAGTGTGGATTGATCTTGTAGAATGCGAATAAAAAATTGCGCTTGAGAAACAGCTAGCTAGATACTGCTTGCATATTATTCTAATGAGAAAAGTATAGTGACAAGCCCAAGTGCGCAAATGCTAAAATGACAGAGATGGGCTGAATTGACTAACGGCTGCAGTCAACTGCGCCTACACTTGAAGCCAAACATCATGATACTAATGCTTCTCTACTAATTGCATGCAAATGAAATGGGCGGGCAAGGTAACGACATGTACCAGAAGAAGAAGAAGTTGGTTTTTGGTTTCTCCAAACAGCCTAAATATGACTTGGATTTCCCCAACTAGTACACAATGCACACTAAAAAACTGATTTTGATTACCAAGCAGCAGCAGCAGACAAGTTGTTCTTATTATTATTTTTATATATAAAGCATATTAAAGCAGTTTTGGAGATCCAATGTTATCATTTTAAAGAATAAGAAGAAAAAATGAATGACATTTTCCAATTCCGAGTTTAAACTTGACTTGTTTTTTCCACTCGACACACAGCAGTATAGCCACATCAACAAATGCAAATGTAATC
>JAANSP010002998.1:0-11941 GCA_036850745.1 Homidia socia | reverse complement strand
CAAGTACGAATTCACGATTTCTCGACACGACCAAATTACAAGGAATTGATCAGCGTGTTTAATCATTTTCAATGATTAGATAATTTGACATTATGCTGATGCCAAAACAAGCAGTAAAAAACAAATATTTTTTTAGTTGTGCTCTACTTTAACTTGGGTATTTAATTTGCTGCTGATTTCAAAATTATTTTTTTTAAATATTTTTTGCACTGATTTTTTTAAGTTTTAAATGGATGGAAACTGGAAAGCAGGGTTTTTATATGGTTTTGCCATTATTGGTAACATCTCAGTTATTGGTACCTGTTTTTGCTATTAGGCATGTATTTTTTTATGGTGCAGCGTTTACATTACATTTGCTTGCTCTATTTCACCGAATTAATGTCCCGATTAAAATGCTTGAATTCCTGTCCAATCAGCGTTATTGCCATATTGCTGCTTGCTTTAGAAGAAACTCGTGAGGATAAATTTGAAAACTGAAACATAGATACGACACCAGCAGCAGTGAAGTGGCGGCATGAATACCTAAATGCTTTTTATCAACTTGTGTGCTTCACGTGTTACTTGCAACAAGACAAGGACTTCAACTTTTGTTCGACCGAACAAGAACAATAAATTCATATTGCCAACAAAGCAAGAAACCCTACAAGTTTTCCTCTAAATATCGACATAAATATAACAGCGCACTGTGTCAGAGTCAGAGCCAGAATGCTGCGACTTTTTGGCAAATCTATACCTGGTGTGGTGTTGTACCATCAACGTACAACATATTTACAAGTACAAGGGAATAGGTATTGAGAAAAAACTACCAACATGATAAATTGTATCAATCTTGTTAACAGAACAAGACACACTTGCAATCAATGCATGTATGTAATACGAACACACACATGTTTGTATAACCTCTTTGTAAAACGTTTCTCCTTACATTTTCTGCACTTGTATTTTTAAAGATTTTCAAAGATGTTTTTTTACATTTAGACCACACCCTATTATTAGACCTACCACTGCACTACTACTACTTCTACTACAAAAGACAATATAACATATTTTTTATTATTGCACATATCAACTGGTAGGGAAGGGAATTACTTTTTCAACAAACAATAATAATATACAACAACAACAACTTTGTTTCGCACTTGTTTTCTTTCCGTTCACTTGGTTGATAGGTGTGTGCATGCAGCCTTTTACTTTGGTTTTGTTTTTCCACCTCGATCTGGTGTAAACTGCATCATCATCATCATCATATAACATTATTGCTTGCTTCAGTTATTTTTTTAAATAAAATAATAGACACACGTGTAAAAAAATATTCCTTTTGTTACGTTATGAGTCCATGTGAAGGAAAACGTCAGTTTGTTTTGTTAGGAAGCTAGTAAATCAATCCGATATGCTTTACATTGCTCGTTACTTTAAAAAAATATTCCTGATTCTCGTTTTCCCTCAAGTATCCCTAATCTGATTACCTATTATAACAGTTATTAAACTGGCTAATAACATTATTAATTATGATATTTTATCCTTTTAGTTGTTATTTTATCGATATTATTTATTGAGGTGAACGTACAAGTCTTAAAGATTAAAGATAAACCGTTAGACTGGTCGGTTTTAAAGTTTCAAATTCCATTTTTGGCAATTATTAATTACTGACCTAGCTCAGCACAAAACTCGTTGGCCAACTGCACAGATTATTTTGGTGACAACATTTTGAAATATTAAGTATCATTTTCAACTGTATGATGATAATGTATGTATGCTCTTTGAATAAATGTTTTATTGATTAACATCATCATATCATTAGCAGCACATGCTCATAGCCGGCATCACACATGGGTTTGTCCTAATTTGGAAGCATTTGAAATTAATCCCGTTTCTTTTAATTGTTTCAAGCTTTGCATTTTCCGGCCTTTATTCTCTTTTTTATTATATCTCAATGCAAAAAAAAAACATTTCAAGCTATTTAGTGCTCTCGTTTTTTTAATCTGCAAGCTTTTATAGACTTTCGTTGGAATGCGTTGAGAAATAAATTAAATACTTCAAACTTTTTTTGTGATTTCACGTTCTCATGTAAATTGAACAATTTTCTACATTGTTTGCAAACAGTTGTTTATATAAATACGCTACTTAAAGCCATTATTATTGATACGCGTTTACTAAAGCTATCGAAACTGACTACCTATGTATCTTTAATCACAAGCACACCAGGTAGCAAGCTAGTTACCGTCTCATAATATAATATTAACAATGGTATACTTTTCCTTTTACTCACCTTTTGATAGATTTTGATGGACAAGCCAAGGAAATGTTTGCTTAAAACGTTTATTAAAGTGATATGGTACGATATATACGCAATGCTTGATAAAAATTCATTTAAAACCCATGCAGTGAATAAAACCAATGATATAATCAAAATATCCAATAAACTCCGTCTTGATTAAAAAGCCAGATAGAAAAGAGAAATGAAATGCGACCTGTCTCCTCTCTTCAATTCTGAAGAACAGTTGAACATTTACGCTGCCTATTGTGATGCCAATAATAATACAACTTTGAATGCAGCAAAGAAACAAAAGAGAAAACGGCGTAGTTGGCGGAATGGATGTCAGCAATAGAAAAATAAATTTGTATTCTCTGCTGTTTACTGACTACATATTAGTGACTTGCAACTTGTTGAAACAATGATACAGAATATTTATTCTGTGTAACAAGCCATTTATACTGTCAACTCTATGAAGCGCAACACGATCTATATTAACTTTCAATCAATTTCAAGTTTAGTCCTGAGAAGTATAGGGAAATGGTGTTTTGTACAGTGTATGTTTTAGCTAATTTCTTAATTAGGTTTGATTGGAGGAAGTAGAGATTATACTTTTTATTTCGCGTTTCATGCCAATATTTGAATTGTTGCAAAGATTCGATCATTGACCACCTATCACGATAAATGAACCGCATGACTATCAATCATTAATCATTTGGACCTACGGCTACAGGAATTTTGCAACTGTCTTGCCAGCAGAATGCAGTTCACTACTTTTGATCACGATTATTTGGAAGATGTAACAAGTCAACTTGAATGCCAGCATGCCGAATACTCAAATATCTGATACACAAACTAAGAGAAGCTTTACTTAGGTAAAAACAGTAAAAGGAATTTAAGCAATGCTAAAAAGAACCATAAATGACGCGGTAATGAATATTAATAATAATAACCAATAATTTTATTGTGCATTTAAAAAATATAGCATTGTTGACAATAGTTTTTATTATGAAAGTAGGGATAAACAATTGCGTGTACAATTGCTTTTATTAACAATGTCATAAAATCTATCAGTAAAAATCACATCCACGTTTTACATCCTCTTCTTCTCTGATCTTTCCGTCTTTTGGGAACTGTCCCTATGAATGTTTTTTGAATGTCTTTCTTTTTTCTTTAATTGGGCAACACACAACTTTATTACCTTACTCCACTACATTCCTTATTATTAATCATATTATTATTTATTTGGTAGTCTGGTGAAAGAAAACTCACGCTGATGCACATATTACATTTCAAACGAACGCATCCACAAGACTTCTCAGTTGAAAGAGTTATAAAAAAGTTTGAAGAAAAGAGAAAATATATTCATGATGAACCAGTACTATCACCTTATTTTCAAAGAATTTGATATGATGATGATGATGAGTATTGGACTTCATTTCAGCAGTTGGGCAAAATAGGCAGCTTGAATATTACGATTGATTGACATTACATCGCCTTTATTCATTTCTGCAACGCAACCAACGTTTTTTTGTGCAAACCTGTTACAGTAGGCATTTAAAATTATTATTAGAATCGTCATTCTAATGATGATGGTTGATTAAAAAGAAAAAGAGCATATATAGGACGACGGGTGGACCAGAGAATTTTTTATTTTTATTTGACTTCACCCCAACCAATTCTGCTTAACTGACCTAGTGGACAGATTTGAATAGTGTACTTACTCTCTGGCTGTAAATGTCCTAACTAATTTATCGATTTTTCGGTGATGCCTTCTTAAAAACACTTGATGTCCGTTATCAACTGTCACATGGATGACGTCTTGAGAACTATCAAAGTTGTCTTTATGTGGTGAAATCTGAAATCTCTTTTAAAAACCTCGCAGCGCCTACATCGTCAAGTAACATGACTTGCTTTATATTATTGTTTGCCAAAATTGACATCCTTTTTAGAAATGGGCAACTCTTTCATAAAAAAACAACTTTGAATGATCCATGTTTATAAAGCATTTTGAAAACTGAGCCTAAACGGTCAGAGAGAAATGGTCAGTTCAATAAAAATGTATCAAGAAGAGCAGTGTACGCACAATAACATATTTCAAGAAGAGCATGATCATGCAAAACAAGAAATGTATAAATACATTTTCACCAACATTGAAAATTCCCAAGATTTTTACGGGGCGTAATAACTTGCATCCAAAACAAAAGTTATATGCACAGTACTTACTGATGAAGCATGATCCTGAAGGGAATCAGCGGAACCAAAATTACATCTGTCTACAAATCATAAAATATGTACTCTTAAAACATTTTTGAAGTTTTCCCACAACCTACATAGATTGCGATACGCTTGATTGGTGTGTACTTAGGTAAAGAAATAGAACGGGAAACTATGATATTTATACAACACCATAATAATAATATTCCTTTGTTTAGATATGCAATGCATTTTGTATTAGATTTCTAAATTCAAAAAATGCAGCAGTGATCTTGATAGCATCGCATATATAATGATAGACACAATGATAGGCTTGAGTGCAGTTTTCTTTATGATTTAAGAATAAAAAAGATGCGGGCAGATATTTTAGATGAACCCAAAGAATAGATAAAAACTTATTATTACCGTAAATTCGAAAGGCACCGCACATATTTAATACTATGCCTAATCCCGGTATTGCACAAAAAATATATTCCTTGCGTCTTGTTCGATGCTCTATCGAACAAAAAAAAGTTTTCTAATGCTGTATACGATATATGTTAGCGTTGCGTGTGCAGCAGATGTGATTTGAGGATAAAAAGGAATAGAGATTTTGATATTATTATGTTTGCAAACATAGGTAATTCTGACCATTGTTCACTCGTTTCAAATAAATCCTTCAGCATCATCATCATGACTTAAATGCCCCAGATACCGGTATGTTACATCCATCTGTGCTGTTGTGCTGCTGAGGCTTTAGGCTGAATGAGGTGCAGCATCAGCAGCAGAAAAAAGAGTACATTTTCATACTCTGCTAAAAAAATTTTGTTGAAGTCACGATTTTGTATGGAATGAACTGGGAAAATGCCTACATCATATTTTTATTGAATGCTAAAAACCAATAAAAAGCATCCCAGTCGATAACCAATTGAACCCAACGCTAACGACCTGTGTATTATAGCACTTTAATAGCGACTAGAATTGAGAAGTTTTTTTACTATTAACGTTACTTAGCTCAAATAAATCTGCAGTGTGGTTGATTCGTGTATTTTTTTACAAGTGAACACGTTTCTCAGAAAACAAATTCAGGTGCATAGGTATTTAGTAATAATAATAGTGCAGTGTAGTGCAGCAATGAAAAATTGGTTAGGTAGCAAAAAAGGTAGGGGTTTTGTAGGTGTTGTGCATGCATACATTTTTTACGGAATAATTTTAGCCTCAACATTTTTTAAACATTTTTTGTTGAACTCTTTAGTACAAAATTAATTCACAAAAGCACAAATTTAATCGAATTAAATCTACCGTCAATCATTTCTATTTTCATTCGTTAATGAAGTATAAAATTATGATAAAATATTTTATAGAAAAAGTACAAAAGCACAAATTTAATCGAATTAAATCTACCGTCAATCATTTCTATTTTCATTCGTTAATGAAGTATAAAATTATGATAAAATGTTTTATAGAAAAAGAGTCATGAAAAGAGATTTGTAATGTAGTCAACTCTACTTGCTTTTGAAGGGATCATCATCATATTTATCATCTACTCTGCATTTACAAGTACTTCGAAACCAGCTTTTTTATTGCTGTAATATGAGTCATTCGTAGTGAATGCCACTAGAAAATTGCCGTATTTGGGATTTCTTAAAATATGCATCGGTTAAAGCGGTAAAACTTGTATGATGATCTTGATGATTATCATCATCATGAGACAATAAGGATGCACTTCCTTCTTAATTTAGAAAGAAATAAATGACTTGCACCAATCAAGAATATTTAATGTCATCCTTTTGTAAATAAAAACTATATAGGTATTCTTCCTTATACTTGTTTTAGTATAAATGGATAAAGACATGTGGTGATGATGATAAGATACAGCTTTTAATTGCGTCTTTCAATTTGTACTTGTACAATGCATTTTTATGATGGCAAATAAGAGAATACTCCTTGCAAAAAACTGTAATGCATTATTTATTTTTCAATGGCAATAATGAATGACACACACACCAAGCCATTAATATTGCACGTAGCTGCAACAGCCAGTTGTACAATTAGTTGCGTTTTACCATGTGCTTCACGGTGTTCTCATTTGATAATACGTGATAATTGGTGTTCACACTTTGCCAAAAACACCATAAACCAACGTTGCAGGACACTGAAAAAAATGAGCAGCAATCGCATTCAAGAGACTGATGGAGCTTGTCTTTATTGTCAGTTGTTTGTAAAATTTCAAATTTCTTTGTTTGCTAAATACCCATTCAAATGAGAGAATGAATGAGCTATACCCTGCACTACATGTATACATGCTTACATAGACCAGAGAATACAGCTTAATGAAAGTCGATAAAAAATGTGTAAAGAGATGTTTGCAGGTGCGGCTGCTTAGCTGTTTTTTGCTATCTTAATGACGATTAACAACAGCAACATTGCAAATAAAATGAAACTCATTATAAAAAAGTGCATCGCCTTGCCTTGTAATTTTCTTGAATTGTTTGCACACAATAAATGCACGCAGCTTGCTCACCGGCCGGTGCGGTGGTGTGGTGTGCGCTGTATGTCAACGTCAGCACAAATTGTACTTTCAGTACATCTATCTAAATCATCCGATCCAAGCAGTATCTCTAATCAGATGTCGTTTGTGCTAAATAATGAAGAAAAAAATGAATGACGTAAATACAACTTATCTTGGGTAAATGTTTTACTTGCCATTTTGAGTGCGACAAAAATGCATTTCGCTTGTGTCAATAACGTCAACATGTAATTAAAAGCTTAATAAGAAGACATGATTTGCTGCACCATTAAATATTACCAAATTAAAAAAAACATTTCCCTACATCCATTTTCTTTAGAGAACCAATCGAAATTGGTTATGTCCAGTTTCATACATTTAGCCAGAGAGCCAGCAGCAGCGCAACCACAAATTAATAGGAACAACTCAATTGTTTGAAGCAAAACAATTTTTTTTCTTGTGGAGCAGTGGACAAGGTTATGGTACAATGCATTAATAATGCCCAAAATTTTAAGTTTATTTTTGCTCCGTAGTAATCAGCACAACCAAAATTAAGGATGATGAGTGAGCTTTTACTTAAATGCACTCTTGACTTACTTTTCTTTAGAATTTCTGATTATACAATTACCTAAGCACTCTCTCCTCTCTCGTATTTTCACTTGCTTGCTAGTTGTCTCAGCCCAAAAAGCTAATTGTGGTCATTATTATTATTATTACTCATTGTTTGTTACCTTTTCCTTTCTTACACAGTGGAAAATTAGTCATTTATACTAATCATTAAGCTACAACAAGAATATAAAATGTGTCACAAATGACTACTCATTAAATGTAATGCTGATAGACTAATTTACAAGCTTCTTGGTTTCAATATTTCCAAGCCAAAACTGGTCCACAGAGTTTACCAAAAAAATTACGGGTGACAATAATGTAAACATGGTCAATAAATTAAAAATGTTTCGTAATAGTCCATTATAAACAATTATTTTTAAATGCAATGTACTATAAGTACATATTATAGCACTAGGATTTTTTATTTCCTCTTTGTACATCTATCGAGCAAGTTGCTTATCTAAGCAAGTGATAATCCGGTTAACACTTTACATTCAACATTTTATTTTCAAATTTCATATTTACTTTGCATCTATACAACAAACAGTTAATATGCTTGCAGGCAGGCAAATTTTTACAATCCACCTTAGAGCGCAGGCAGTGCAGTGTAGCCTTTTGTCTTTGTTCCATGCTGCATCACCACCACCACCATCACCACACCGCATTACCGTTTCTTCGCGTCTGTCTGTGCGTCTACTGCCATATTTCTCTGATTTTTACGAGCACGCTATTTAATTAACTGTCTTTTTTGTATTCGTGACTGAGTAAGTTGTATTACATATATACTTAATAATAAAAGTTGTAACTTTATGACAGCTTGTCAAAAACTTAACCAGATCACTCAAATCCACTTTTATTTCAACTTTTGCTTGTTCTGTTGGCTTTTCAACTTGTTACATTTTGCTGCACATTACATTTGTACATAAAGCATGTGAACGCATTCAATAATATTATAGCCTTTTAAATATTTTAACGATCCCAACCACAAACAAAAAAACAGAATTAACCAATCAACCTTTTTTATATTGTAATGTGCTCAAATTTATGCGTGTGTAAACATTATCGAAACTTGTGTAAAGATAACACGCGCTCCACACCTGAGCCAATAATAGTAAAAATCAATGTGTACAACACCAGTTTTGTATCATTTTTTTTTACTTCATTTGCTAATTCTGGTCGATCAGATTTCTAGGAAATTATACACCATTTTTAACAACAGAAAGGGAACTAGAGAACACGAAATGGGTTTTATTGTAGTTTTTTAACAGTTGATCAACTCAGCTGAACAAATGTCTGTTGTCTACTCTGTAAAAAATCAAGTGTGCAATTCCACCCTTTCTAAATTTGCCCTGGGGCTTTACCAATAAAGTAATGCCTACTTACGAACAGTACATTATTATGCAAATGATAACTAAATGCGAATTTCAAACTCGGATTTATATCATTTATTTGCTGCTACTTTTACTTCAATACTTTCTGCCACGAGTAGTATTTTTTGGTAATTTTTAATGTTCATTTCATGACTTTGATAATTAAGAAAGCAATGTTACAACTAGTCAATGCAATCAAACAACAATAAACACCGCGTATATACAGGAATAATGGATTACAAAATTCTTGTATATTTTTGTTACTTGCTGCTACTGCATGTAATTACATTGCATGTTATAAAAATTTGATTGTGAAGATGCGCTACTGCTAGTTGGTGGTCGAATTTTTTATTATTTTTTTGAAAAAAATGCAACAAAAATATTATGCTTATCTTCACACACATTCATCTACCTGAATTAAAATATCTTTCTGAGCAGCAGCAGCAAAGCTAGAGCAACACGATATAACGCTACTTTTTTTTTTTGAGAAAAAAATGCAACAAAAATATTATGCTTATCTTCACACACATTCATCTACCTGAATTAAAATATCTTTCTGAGCAGCAGCAGCAGCAAAGCTAGAGCAACACGATATAACGCTACTTTACTGCTTTATGTTCTGTACAAAAATATATTACGATTAATAAATTAAATAAGCAATAAAAATGTTTAAGGATTCTTATTGTTGGAAATTTTGAATATGCTATTGGATTATGCGCAATAAAAACAAGTCCTCAACAGAGGAAGACAAATACATGCTACATTGTTGTTGATGATGATGATATAGGGAAATCCAAAATAAAATACAATCCAATCCACCTATTTTATGCAGCAGCCGTTTCAGCAGCCGACATGCTTTACATTACACTTGTATATTTTTTATATAGTTTCTCTTTCGCTAAAATTCAATAGTATATATTTACCAGGTGTATACCTATCTGCTCTTAAAATACAAACGATCCACTTCAGACAAACGTGCCACATCTCGAGAAACAAATCATGCCGAATGGTGGATGAATGGACGTTGCCACACAATATTTATACCTCATGAAGTTCATTTTTACAAAGAGCCGATCAAATGTAAAAATATACACAATCATAATATTCTTTTACATCCCTACCACTCCAAGCTCAATATATAACATTCTCATTTATGTGATCCTGTCGATGTGTGTACGCTTAATAGGAATAAAATGAGTTGGATAAATTTTTGATCGAGATGCTTATCAGCAATCGTAAAATAACGAGAATTTGATCATGTCGATGATGATGATGATGACAATGCTTTTAGTGCAGCAGTCAGTGTGCGTTCCTTTAAAGCGCGCATTAAAAAAGTCCTGTACACACAGAAATCTCTCCTCTCGATTCAGCACTGCTGCTGCTGCTAGACAGACAGGAGATGCAAAAGCAAAAAATTAAATATGTAACAATAAAACATCTTACACACACATTGTTCAAGTTGTGTAGTACAACTACATTGTACACTGTGAAAGATGAAAGTCAGTGGATCCGATATATGACGTGATGGTATAAATTTCTGCTGCTTAGTGCTTTTGCTTAAGGATTTTGCATAAAAGTAACCACACCCAATAACAGCACGGAATTTCTCAGAGAAAGGAACGTAAAGATTTTATATTTTTTTCAAAACGCAGCTCGTTGCTGCAGCAGCGCTGCAGTAAAAAAAGATAAAAGACATTCATTATCCCTCTTTTTAAAAATGCACTTTCATAACAGACAGTAAATAGGGTTGCACACACACAAGGTTGATAAATACATACAAAAAGAACATCCATTCTTGTATAATGGTTTATATATAAAAAATATTTTGTTACAGTTATTTTTTATGATTATGATTGCCACTGTAACAATTGCCTTGTTCTCTCCCTCTGCCTCTCTGCCTCTCTCCCTCTCTGTTTGTCTCCTTATTGTACATTATGCATTTTTTATTTCGATTCTTGTTATATTCTTGCCACTTCCTTCTGCTAACTCTGGGTAAGTAATGTGATATATATTTATAAAAAAATATTTTGTAGGTGTGCAGCAACTGCTTTTAATATAAATGCAATGACACTCTATTGTTTATCATGACTGTTTCATTTGTCCAAATAGAGATGCTGATGATGGTGTTAAGTGGATCTTTAATGATGTTACAAAATAGTTTGAGAATTACGCAGATAACTGACAGGTTTTTTCTTCTTTTGAAGTGTGTACAAACAATGCTATAATAAGCCTTTTAAATTCCGACTTTTTAACACAGCCATGGCACACGTAGCAGTACATAGAATCAATGTACGCTCAACGCTGAGAAGAAGAAAAAAGATCATAATGTGTAGTAGTAGTAGTTTTTCAAGGAAGATCGTCGACCGACAACCGGCCTACCACCGGCATTCTCAAATCTCAACCTTAAACAAAAAACATTACATATTATTATCATTATTGCACTTTCCTGCCAGCGAGTCTGCTGAGTTGTTGTTTTTGCACTACATACATTCAAATCACTCGCTTGATGTACCTATCTGTTAAAAACCTAGTATAGTAGTACTAGTAATAGTAACGTAATATATTATTGATTATAAATTTTAATGAAATTGTATGTATCTAGAATGGATCATAGACAGAGAATCCATTCATTCATACCATTATACTGGTTTATCTCAACTCATTATAATTCTTGAGTATGAAAATTGTAGAGATTTACTGGTGACCGTATGGTATGACGCATTTATTTGCAACATCTTAGTTTTGTTTGTAAAATATCGAGCAAAGAATTAAGCAGACCTGAGCACAATCCACATGTATGTACCTGTATGCTGTAATAACAAACAAGAGGATATAAACAACAACATTTGACAACATGCTTCTATCAATTTATTGCTTCTTGTTGTTGATATGTTATGCCTACATTTTTATGACGAGATGATGATGAGCTACAAAAGATGGGATCTGACAGTAGATACAAGGCAAAAAAAGATTTGCTTCAAATTGCATATTTTATTAGACATT
>JAANSP010002997.1:0-11941 GCA_036850745.1 Homidia socia | reverse complement strand
AAAGGAAACTTATGGCATCACTAGAGTTTTCTGTTATTATAAGTCAAGTTCTAAGGTTAGTAGGAGAGTTACAGTTCAATTGAACTAGTCTTAACTTACACTCATTATACAGTTGTATCTTGTTGTCGAGAATAACATATTATTATTACATGGCTTCAACTAAAAGTGTTGATTTTTAAAGAGCGAGAGAGAGAGAGAAAGTTATCAAGTCAAAAAAGTTTCCCTTTCGTAATAGTAGGATAATACACACTTTTTTAATGTCAATTAACCGTTTAAAGTTGCTAATGTAGGAATAATAATAAGAGTAATTTTAATTTGTAGGGTAGTTTTACTCAACTATTAGAGAGCCCAGTAAAGGTGGTGGTAGCACGTAATCAATTACTTTTTTGTCTTGGTTTTTTTGATATTAACAATACATATTATCTCATACATGTTCCCATTAATATAAAGGTAGTAGTACTCTTATTTCTTTTTAAATAATTATACAATTAGATCGAATGCACATTGCATCTGAGAAATGTAAGCACACATGGCATACATTGCAGAAACAACGATTCGACAAGTAGAAAGAAGCACTGTTCGTAATCAATTGTTTATGCTACTTACACCAACAACTGGTAGAGTGATTAAAACTGATAAAATGACTTAATTAAAATTCACTGATGGATATTGTACAAATGAAAAAGTTGGGCAGGTGGATGATTGAACAAAAGATGGGATGAATAGCAATTAATTATTATTATAGAATATTTCAATTTACCATACTACAAGATCAAATTTAACTTTTAAGCTTTTTATCAACAGTGGCTTAAACATTTTTTACATTACTTAACTAATTTCATTACGGACATTTTGGTTAAAACAACAATACCAATTTAATTTCAATCTATGAATAATTATTTTGAAGAGACAGTCTCGTTTTAAAATGATGATAACTATTTTTAAATCCAATTGATTCAAACTATACCCTCTTCAACCTTTTTAATTTTCCTAATCAACTCTTTCAAGCTCTCTCATGATCAGTCACGTATAAATTCAGATTTATAAAATGTTCATTTGAGTGTTTCTAACAGAGTTTATGTATATTTTAAAGTATTTTAAAGTCAATGGAAATAGAAGTATCATATTCTCTTATCAACACGGTCATGTTAGATTTCCTAACGCTATCGTTATTGTATAGTTTATCAATTCGGTTTTAAAAATTCAGTGAAAATTTGCAAAGTGTGTAATTGGGATGTAACTAGCAAATCCACAACTTTTTTGAGTACATTTTGTTGAGAAAAATGGAAGAAGGGAGATTTTACAGTTAAAATAGTTAAATATAATTGTCGAGTACATGATAATATTTATGTAGACGTGGGAGATTTAGTAAATTCATTTTTTAAAGTTCGTTCGAATATTCAAACGAAACAGCTTTGTTTACGATTGATGACGAGTTGTAGCATGATGAATTGCAAAAAAGCTACTGGCTAAAGTAGGAAAAGATATTTGTAAAATTGTATTCCTTAAAGTGTAAATATAAAAATGATTTTTCATAAATTAAGTTCATACATACCTATATTTTGTTAGTTTTGTTCGTTAAGTTTAATTAAGTATACATTGAAATGTTAAATTGGTTAAAGCTTTAAAAATATCCAGAACATGATTTAGTATAACGTGTAATTTCGTCGTTGTCAATATTTAATTTGAATATATAAAAAGCATATTAGAGTTTGACTCAATCTTCTTTTTTTCAAAACAATTTCACAGCGAATTAAATGCGTCGATAATAAATGACAAGTTTTTTAAATCTGTATTTACAGTACATTTTAACTTAAATTTCACAGTCATACATATTGCATCTTCACAAAAACATCTTCTTCCGCTATTTTAACCACCTAAAATTTATTTGTCATGTCATGATACACATTTTTTATACATATAATCAATAATATAAGGTATTTATTTAAAAATCGTACACATCTAGAACCAATAATGCATTGTCCATTATCGTAGTAATAGTTAGCAGCTAAGTATAACAAAACTAGAGTTGTAACACTTAAGGATTTATGATTGCAGACTAAATTATTGGATAACAATGAAACATTATTTCATGAATTGGTAAGTCTTCATATTTTGGAAGAAATTATATATTTGCATGCATGTTTACCAAACATTTATAATAGTTAGACCAATGCGATGGGACAAGAAGGGTAGCGAATAATAAAAACACATTTTTTGGTGGTAAAAACGGTATGCTTTCGAATGTTGAATCTACATTTTACAAAAACATTCGATTGGTGCGTGCAGCTTTAATATTGAATCCAATGATTTTCTAAGATATACCTATTTGAATTCTAGTAATAGGTAAAAGCTACCATAATAAATACATTTTTTAAATGTAGTTTACTTAAACTAATGATATAAACTATTTTACTGACAATTTAAATAGGTAATTATTTTTTAACTATCCGATTCGTAAATGCACAATCGTAATGGTTCTTCAAACCTTTCAGCGTTTAGATTTTGCAGCAGTCGTATTCACACTTTACTTTCTTGCTTTTTATCTCTCAACCCACCAATTTTCAAGAAGTGCTGCACTGTAATGAAATTTTGTTTTGCAAATGCGAAAGTATATAGGTAATCTAATTTAATTTTCCTTCCCTCTCAACGATTCAATTTGAAGACGATTCTCCACCTTGAAGTTTTCCTACGACTAACTTAACCCATCCCCGAGGCATTGGATCATTACTATTACTACCTGTATCGTTATTTGCGCTGCCAGCTGCATCAATATTACTGCAACTAGCACTAGACACATTACCGCAACTCTGTTCAACATTATTGCAGCTATTTCTGGAAACGGCACGTTCGGTAAGTGGTGAATTTCCTCCGCTGGAATCAGTATCACTGCATCGTCTGCTGGAAGGGAAGCTGGTTGATTTACTCGGTGACAATTCAATGACAGTGTTGATTGTAGACGTAGAATGCTGAGAACTCGTTTCACTCTCATCTTCCCCTCTATTTGCCATTCCAGCTCTCCACAAATCTAATTCCTTTCTACGCTCTTGAATCGATTTCATCCCTTCAAAAGAAGGGCTGGGTGGCTCATTTTTCTGAAATCGGGAGCATTCTTCCAGGTGCTTAAGCTTTTCCAAAATGACTTGGCTGCGAACAAGACGACTCCTTCGATTATCAGCAGCTACGGATGCAGCAATGCACTCAGCAGCAACAACGGCTGCCGCTGCTCCTACGACGGATTCAACGCTGTTTGGCACATTAGCACTAACGTTATTACTTCCAGAAGGTATCCTGGTATTACTCAGCCGAGCAGCTAAAATTGAAACTGAATTGATGTCTGCATTATGATGATGATGGTGGTGGTGATGATGCGAGTGAAAAGACGATCGTCTTCTGGTAATGGTGGGGGAGCTTTTTGCTGACGAGGAAGAAAGCATAGGTGTGTTGGAGGAAATTCCACCGTTGCAACTACTCCCATTTTCTTGTTGGCTTAGTCCTGATGATGACGATGGAATCATTCCTCCCCAGTTAGCGTTCCCACGGCTTATTCCTGAAGAAATGGACGAAGCATCACTGTAAATGGCACTGTCGGGAAATATTTCATTTTCTAGGAGGCTCTCAATAGCCTCGAAAGAACGTTCATAGAAACTGTCTGCAGAAGCGTCACTATCCGAGTGAGCGTCCCCTTCTTGGTCAATATAGCTAAGATAGAGGTCTCTGTGATTGATTGCCTTTCTTCCAGATCGGTAAAAGTCTTTGGTTGGGTTTCTACCATTAGCTGTTCTACTAGGAGTAGAATCTGCTCCATTAATACTTCCCGTGTCATTGTAGTCCATCGAAGGAAAGTTTCCATCACACGACGTCTTTTCATCTGTCGTGGAGGAGCTGAGCGAAGTAACTGTGGAAGACATGGACATAACTGACCTTGGCCGACAGGTAGTACCATCACCTAGCTGTTCTACTAGGAGTAGAATCTGCTCCATTAATACTTCCCGTGTCATTGTAGTCCATCGAAGGAAAGTTTCCATCACACGACGTCTTTTCATCTGTCGTGGAGGAGCTGAGCGATGTAACTGTGGAAGACATGGACATAACTGACCTTGGCCGACAGGTAGTACCATCACCAACTATGATGCCATTACTACTTCCCATGAGTTTTGCTAGAGCATAATCCGAGTGCTCCGTCGACTGGGCAAGTCTAGCACCAATTTTGGATGTAAGATTGTGGTTGTTTGTGTTTTCACAGCTACCCAAGCTGCTGAATCCACTAGAGGCACTGGAACATGTAACGCTACTTTCACAATTTTCACTATCAGAGTCACGATCATCTTTGACAATGTAGCGCAACTTTTGTTTCAAAGACTTGCGATAATTTCTGGGCAGCATATGATGCATTCCCTTTAGTGCAGGAGAGCCACTTCCCTGACTCATTTTTCTATTCTCCTTTATTTGATTAGGATCAGGGGAACCCATTGCTGGAGATCCGACAGCAGATCCTGTTGATGATGGTATGTTTGGATATGATCCATAATTGACAGCAGAAGAAGAACCCCTGCGACCATTGGCTGCAGATGCATTGCTGGCACTAGTCATCATCATATTAGCTTTGAGCCCAGTCAATCGTTGTGTCACACTGAGAAGTATGTGCTTGATTGATGATTTTGAGGAGCGATAAATCTTGTGATCAGGGTGAACATTGCTAACACTACTAATGTTTTCCATGGAGGTGACTGGTGTTAACTCTGCTGTGGTCATATCATCAACATCTTCCTCGGCAGTGGTTAAAATCCCTGATGAGTTGGGAGAACGTCGGGCCATTTGTGCGTTGAATTTACTCATGTACTGTTCCATCTCATCATAGCTGATGTCGGAGGGACTTGGTTTGTCAGATGCAATTGTGAACGGCCTGTCGGAATATTTGCCATCTCTTATCCGAGACTTGAATGTTGGACAGCCATCCACTGCTGCTTGCTTACCATTGATCTTATCTTTGATGGCTTTGGTAGAGGAGGAAAATATTGGTGTGAGCGGAGAGGATGGTGGATTAGGCATAGTGTGCTGACCAACTTGAAAGCTACGTGGAAGAGAGCCGGATTTGTTATTTGGGGTGGCCAAGTGAGCATCTTGTTGCTTCAGCCACACTGCTGGTAACGTAGGTATATTTGCTTCCGAAGATGATGAAGAGTCTGAAGTAAAAGAATTAGGAAATACGCCAGAGTCCCCATGCGGCAATGGTTCTTTGGATTGGTTCAGTTCAGTAGAGTTTTGACCTGGGATGGAGATCGAGCCCATATCCTTATTTCTGGATGATGAGCATGTGAAAGAGTGCGTGTGTCGGATATTAGTTTTTCCACTTGATTTTTCGGGTGAGTTCCCATGATGGTTTTTGTTGGACCGATTTTCACTTCGTCTAAAACTGCTCCAGAGTAATGACAATGGATCATAATGCGCTAGTGGACCGTTCATAAAACGTCTCGGAGTAAGAGTGGATTTATTTCCGGGATCGGAAACGGTTCGTTGGACATTCTTTGCTGCAGAGTTATTATTTCCATTGCTGGCTTCCAATATGACATTGTTTTCATCAGTACTGCTCGTTACAATGCTAATATTTTCACTGCTTATCTCAGCCATCATGTCTGATGAGGAGCCTCCAATTCCATTAGATGATGAAGCCTCACTCTCATTACTTCCGGTTGGCTTGCCCTCCTTCAATATTAGTTGAGCTGCACTTGACGGTGAATTGTTTATACCAGACTTTATTATCATACTTGCATTTTTCATTGCTCTTGCAGTTGTTGGTGTACTGCTAATGTCCACTTGTTCTTCTGTTTCCGTTTCGGAAGCAGTTTCCTCTTCATGTAGATTACGTTGTTGATGCTGAGCCAAAGCCTTTCTCAAGTGGACGAGCCTTTGTTTGCTGAGAATCCGTCTAAATTCTTGGTTTTGCATCACAAGCTGTCCCACAATCTCTTCTATTGATTCTCTTCGTTCTTCCACTACTCTACCAATGATCTCGGGCCCACCCTCATCAATATCTGCTAGTTCTCCATTCTCTTCTTGACAAGAATCAATCTGTGATGCAGATTCTTCCAACTCCCCATCCACTTCACCAATAATACTGTCATTAGAATCGAGTGTGTAGTTTGATGCACCGTGGGTTGGGGACAAATAACTCCCGTTTTCATTCGTTCCATTTTTCCCCCTTCCCTTTCCCATAGAATCCCGGTTCGGACTTTCTACGCCATCCGCTTAGTTTCTTTACCTAAAAATATAAAATACCATATTTTCATTGAGTATTTTTTGGAAACGATGAATACGTGCATTAATATTGTATTAGAGAGACAACTTAAGTGCATTCGACATTTTCACTTCTTTATTGGAAAATACTTTGTCACTTTTCCAACAATTGATTACTTTGAGTTTTTCAGGTTTGGGCTTTAGTCTTTTTTGACATTGGAATTACTTTACTCAATGTTGGACAATACAAGAATATTATCTGGCCTCAAATGGGCACCCTCCCAGACATGAGAAAACTATTATAGCCATATATTATATCATTATCAAGAAATAAAATGAAAGTAAACGTCTCTGTTTGCCTAAAAGAAAGTAAAACCAAAACGGGAGAAACATCATGCTGGAAACTTTATCGAAAAAATAATTATCGTGCCCCCTGCTGAACGAGTCAACTTGAAGTTTTTACAAAAAATGTAATTGAGACAGATGCACATTCAATTCAGTGTGTATGTATTATTTTGTAACATAAAGTTGATATTTTGGTTTTCAGAAAGCATTGAGTTATTGCATACTTTGCTAAAGATATATTTACTTGCAGCAAAAAAAATCATTCCCCTTTGTAAAGTTTCTTGGTCTTTGGAAATCCAAAAAGGTTGAGCATTAAACACGCAGCAGTCAAGCTTTATTTTTGGTGACGGAAAGTAAATTGGGATAAATACGGCTTTTTGTTAGTCCTCTTGTAGAAAAGAGGAGAAAAAATGACTTCTTAGGGTGTAGGGAGAAGAGCATTTATTTTATACCAACTTTCACACGCAAAACATGAAATATGTGAAAAGGAAACTTTTGTTGCTCTTGAAATAGTTAATGGCAAAGTGAACATTAATACACACAGTTTTATTTTCTTTTGTATTAAAGCAGGGAAGGTGGCTTTTTAAAAGTGCATTTGATTGTGCTGACATACCAAGCGTTTTTCCGCAGAGTTGGTCGATGGTGGACAACTAGCGCTACTCATTTTTCGATCGATTGCAACTTCCCTGTCCCGGCTTTCACTTCGCTCCCTAGAACTGTCCACGGAAGTTCTGCGGCATCGCCGAGACGTTGCAGGGGACTGAAATAATTAGAAAAGAAGAAGGGGATGTTAGTTTTCTGGTGAAGTAAGTATAGGCATCTTGTATATTTTCTATATTTATCGTATACAATCTTTATTACTTTTTCCATAAAAATATTCAATAGTTTATTCCAAACTATTTGTACTAATGATAAAATGCCAGTTTACTCATGCCTTGAATAAACAAGAATACATAGTGCAGCTTTTACATAAGAATGTTCTGTATGGAATGACATTTCTGGAAGTGGAAAACTGGAGGAATTTGCCTTACAAAAAGAATCTTCTTTTTATCTTTTCCCATAAAAAATGAGTAAACTTTCTCTGTTTATGCCATCTACATGCATTGCATNGTTCTGTATGGAATGACATTTCTGGACGAGGAAAACTGGAGGAATTTCCCTTACAAAAAGAATCTTCTTTTTATCTTTTCCCATAAAAAATGAGTAAACTTTCTCTGTTTATGCCATCTACATGCATTGCATGCCGGAAGATACATATGAGCTGCATCATAAAAACAGGAGAAGTCGAGGCTTGTCATTTTATCTTGTATTTTCTTCTGATACATGATGGAATTTCATCCCTAAAGCCCTCATGTTGATTGACAACCCTATCAAATTGAACAAATGTATCAAAAATCTTAATCTTCTTTTGTTGCACCAGGCTTTCACGCAAGTTGTAACGTCAAAAGTGGAATGTAATTTTTCACTGTGACTGCTGCAATGTTCATTCATACATAGGTATACATATATTGATTGATATACGCCCTCCATAAAAGAGAAAAGATACTTTAGCATGCATTCGTGCGTCTTGAACCTTCACTTTCACTACAAAAAGTGCACGCTTCCACTCCACTGGTTCATTTTGATGCATAATGCATTCTGACCTTGAATATTTTATATTTATCTCCATTCTCCCCTATCATTCGTCATTCTGGTCGGAATGATAAGTGTTCATCGTATTATGAGCCTCAATTTATTGGCAAACTTAATAGAAACTTTATACCTCCTTGGGGCTTCCTGGGTCACTTTTTGATATACGCCCTCCATAAAAGAGAAAAGATACTGTAACATGCATTCGTGCGTCTTGAACCTTCACTTTCACAAAAAAAAGTGCACGCTTCCACTCCACTGGTTCATCTTGATGCATAATGCATTCTGGCCTTGAATATTTTATATTTATCTCCATTCTCCCCTATCATTCTTCATTCTGGTCGGAATGATAAGTGTTCTTCGTATTATGAGCCTCAATTTATTGGCGAATTTAATAGAAACTTTATACCTCCTTGGGGCTTCCTGGGTCACTTTTTCTAGCTCTTCGCAGTCTTGCTCTTAATGTTGACTCTGACTTTCGTCGCTCATTTTTCCTTCTTTCCAGATATTCCGGGGCCGAGTGCTGACGCTTGGTTTGAACTTTTTCCGTGGAATTTTCATCTAATGAAACAATCATAAAATCATTAATAATTAACTAATATTCATACAAAGTGCATCATCATTTTTCGTTGTGCGGAGTTTTTTTTACAATCATGTAATACGTTTATTCCTTCTTTCCAGATACTCCGGGGCCGAGTGCTGACGCTTGGTTTGAACTTTTTCCGTGGAATTTTCATCTAATGAGACAATCATAAAATCATTAATAATTAACTAATATTCATACAAAATGCATCATCATTTGTCGTTGTGCGGAGTTTTTTTTACAATCATGTAATACGTTTATTTATCATCATCACCAATCTAGGTCAGTTGTAATATTAATAAAAAAATCTTTGAGAAAAAGTTGCAAAACAACTGCATAATAAGGTAATTACTCTAATTGTTCTTAAGATTTGTATCGTAATTATTCAAATCTGTCAATTCAAATACTAACACAGTTCAACAAAATAAAGTCATTTGTAAGAGAAGCACGTTCAGTGCTTTTCAAAATAGGCAGGTAGGCTGGCTGGCAGTCCATATTGCCACCTTACCGGGGAATATGCTAAAAAATGGGAACGGTATATATCCCAACAAACATCACTCATTATTATTACTGATTTTAACCTTTCACTTTGCTCCATCCGGATCAACTTGAATCCTACACTTTTGTACTCAATCTACAAAAGAATAAATTATATATCTAATCTAGATGATTGTATAAATGTGATCTACTGAAAGAATGTGATTGCTGCTGACAATACAGTGTTCTTCTCTGTACTCCGTATTTGACTGCTCCGATGGACATACAAGGGCAAATGCATACGCCCAGAAAAGTAGCAAACATTTTTTGAACAACGGCAGTTTACATTTTTCTTGAGATGCATATCAGGGAACCGACGCACCACAAATGACATCCGTCATGTAGTCAAAAGCATTAAAACGATAAAAATAAAATCGTTACATGTTTTTACATACCTTCAGGACGATACTGCCCTAGTTCCATTACTAGCTGGCGGGCATGGCTTGGTATGACTGCATGGTAATTTTCCAGGATCACTCTTTTCAACTGCAGCGTCCACTCCCTTTTCTGCTCGAGATTCCTTGCCTATGAGAGAATTTTTAAAAGAACAAATTTACTCCGTATTTGACTGCTCGGATGGACATACAAGGGCAAATGCATACGCCCAGAAAAGTAGCAAACATTTTTTGAACAACTGCAGTTTACATTTTTCTTGAGATGTATATCAGGGAACCGACGCGCCACAAATAAATGACATCCGTCATGTAGTCAAAAGCATTAAAACGATAAAAATAGTTGCATGTTTCTACATACCTTCAGGACGATACTGCCCTAGTTCCATTACTAGCTGACGGGCATGGCTTGGTATGACTGCATGGTAATTTTCCAGGATTACTCTTTTCAACTGCAGCGTCCACTCCCTTTTCTGCTCGAGATTCCTTGCCTATGAGAGATTTTTCAAAAGAACAAATTGTCAAACGAGAGTGAACTGTCAAAATTGAAAGGAAGTGTGTTGTATTTAACACAAACCGCCCCAATATATGTATTTCTATCTCTGACATTGATGTAATCCCATTTTGAGTGCCTGTTTTGATGTTATCGAGAGAGAAAATGTAGGTATCAAAGAAAAAAAACTTGCAACCATATTTCACCGCTAAAGTACTTTCATTTAAAGGAGGCCTTGCACGTGAAAATATTTTGGATGAACAATAAATTGAAGCAAGTTGTAGTGACCAAAGGCTTTTAAATGTGATACAATTAAACACAGGCGTCATCTTAAACTTTGAAAGATATAATGAAACAATAATTTATACATCACCTTGTTTAAAGTTTTAAATTGAAGCATGTCTTCACTAAATTATGTATGTAGGTAACTGAGTCATAGAAAAAGTAAAGTACCAAGACAAATCACTAGTTCATATTATTTAGTCAGACATTTCCTTTTCTCAACAACTGCAATATTTTATTGTCTTTTCCGCTTGCAACTCATTCATGGTTTCTTTCAAGTTCCGCTAACAGAGCCTACAGCTCATTGTATACCTGATTCGGTTATGGTCATTAAACTGATATACTCACTTACTTTTACATGTACACTATAATTATTACATATTAAGGATTAAATTGCATTAACACATACCTGGAGGGTAGATTGAAACCGTGGATTATCGAAAGGAATCACGTGAAAACTCAAAGGCTCTCCTGGGACACTTTCGATCAGCATCAGATTAGAGCACTGTAACAATTTTGAAAAAGACCAGTTCTTATAAAGTGGATACTTATGTATGCATGCATAATGCACTCATTATTGGTTCGGTGTCAAGTCTCTATTGATGACCAAGAAGACAAGCAAAGCGTATTTTCCACACCCACAAAATGTTCAGCGCCTGTTTGAAAATGCCCATCATCAGCAGACAAAAAATATAAGCATCAATTTAAATATTTACTACAACAATCAACAACATACATGCACTACACAACTAGGTAAGCTACAAAGCAGGAAGGCAGTAATTTTTATCAACAGTTTGATGACTACGGGCAAATAAATAAATAAATTATGAGGTGCACCGCGCATGGTGCATAGCATAACCAAACAGTCAAGCCCATTACATGCGTATGTGATGTAGGAAGCGCTATAATTTATTGCAATCCTGATAACCCTTAAGAACTCAATAAGTAATCCTAAATTGTTCGTGTTGGTGTGTTCTTTCAGTTAAATCTCGTTGTTGATAAAACTCGTAGCAAGAAATATAAGTTAAATCCCATTAGGTACATGTCATGACAGAGAAGAACAAGAATGCATCTTTGATCTTACAAACAAAATCACGTAACCACGCACGTACATCATGTAGTTGTATTTACAACAGAAAAAATCGGACACGTACATCGTTTTTAGCAGCATCATGACCATTGTAAAGATAAACAAAAATGTATACCTGTGGAAAAATAAACATTCTTGAAAAAAGTTCTCGTTATATGCTTATTGCATCTAGAGAGAGCGAAATATAGTAATTTTGTGAGCAAGCTAAGTTTGTAGAAAAAAAACCGTGAAATCATTTTTACACTTATTATCAACAACGTGACCACAAGAGCAAAAAGCGTGAAGATGCTTCTTGAAACTCCTCCTTATTTACCACCGTAGAACCGCACTAAAATGCCACCACCGCGAAGACG
>JAANSP010002996.1:0-11941 GCA_036850745.1 Homidia socia | reverse complement strand
CTATTTTCAATTTTACTTCCAAACAGACAAACCAACTCTTTAAGATCTGTCCACTCTTTGCAGACCACAGACACTGTGCGTTTGGTCAAGATGGTTTTTAGTGACCTCAGATTTGGCATCCACTCCGCCATCATTTTCAGGCTCATCACTGGGAATTCATAGTCGATGTGGAGCGTCTCCAGCTTTTCAACAATCACTTCATCCATCCATTCCCAATCGCAAAGCACTGCCATATCTTCCTCCAGTTTCTTGAAACCTTCTTCGCCATCTTTGCTAACAATATCCTTGATTTCCTTTTGTTTTTCAAAGCATCCCAAGTTAATGTTAAGAAGTTGCAAATTTGGAGTGAACTTGAGAAACTGAAAAGTTTCTGCTACATTTCCCCACAAGTGCAGTTCTCTCATGGCAGTCATTTTAATGCCTTCACCTTGTTCATCTTCTTCATGCAGGAAATTTGAAAGGGGTTCATTAAATGGAGCTCGGAATAGCTCGAGCACTTCAAGTGTAGGCGCCAACGAAACTATAAATTTATCAATGCTGTCTTCCCCTACTCTCGCTATAAATGTCTTCAAGGTCAGCTTTTCCCTAGCCAATCGTTCCAACTTGCCACCAAGATACGAACAATCAACGAATGTACGAGAGCCCATGAGGTCCACGTGCTTAAGATGTGACAATGGCGTTAATCCGTTCCGCAACTTTCCTTCGCGTCCGTTGCACACTGTTGATCGCACTTTGTCCAGTAGATCGTAGAAGGTCACTGTCTCCAAACTTCCGTCCCTTCCGGAGATGGTCTGGTCAAGTGAGAAATCAATTAGTAAAATGGAGAAGCATTTAATTAGGTGTTGCGTTTTGTACTTTTTGCAAACGCGAGACATATTAAGGTTTACCTCCAGTTTTGGCGCCAAAGTAAATAGACTTTCGAGGTCAATGTTAAATCCACCACGAGCGGTTAACGTTGTTAAATTGAGATGACATTTGTGGAAGCTTTTGTTTCTTCGCCTTTTACTTATTTTATTTTCATCTTTACCAAACTTCACATCAGTCAGCAGAAGATGGTTAACGTTTGGAAGCTTTCGAACAAGCAATTGGACAAACGGCTTATCATATTTTAAAGAGTCCGTAAAAATGCACTTTTCAAAATGCACGTATTCTGCGAAAGGTCCAATCATGTCCCAAAACTTTTTCGAATCCTCGTCATTATCACAGGCGGCAATATCAATGATCATGTTTTCAAACTTGTACCGAGAAAAGGGTATTTGCATCAACTGATGAGGGCTTTCCTCATTTCGAGCTTCATTAAAATAAACCCCAGTAGGGATTCCCACAGGCGATTTTATGCCAAAAAACAGAGGCTCGGAAACAAGTTTTACCACGGCAGTGCTCCTCCACCATGCCAATGTAATCTCACACCACGCCTTACAAACAAGCCGAATTTGCTTCAGTTCTTCCACATTTGGCTTGTTGTAGCTCAGAACTTGGAGCAAAATCTGCAAAAAAATAATTGTCATTGTTGTGAATAATGTAAAACTGACAGGAACGGTAATAAAGGTTTTTAGTTGCTTGAGTGTCGAGTAAGTTTGTTCGCTGTACCAATGAATTAAGCAACGGATGCTCTTGGAAAGTAAGTGCTGGAGTGGGAATGCTCTCCATGGTATTGGACCTGATGAATCGCGTTCTTTTAACAGAACCCATCGTAAACACTCAAACTTGCAATTTTTGAACGTGGAAATATTGGAAATAAATATTTTGATAGATTCGCCCCCACCTCGGAATGATACGATCTGCTTTTGTATAAAAAGTGCAGTAGGGATTTTTGAAAACTTTCTTCAAATAATTTTGACGAAGTATTTACAGCTTATTTAAGCAAATAAAACAAGTACTTTACCTATCAACCAACTTGCTGAATGAGCCTGTCTGTATTCATTATTTTTTGTTTTGTATGGATTGCGTTTACTCTGTTTACTTATTGAGTAGAGACAAGTGATGGGGATGAAACAGCAAGTCAAGCACAGCGAATTAAACCACGTTTTTGGTTTCGGGTGCAGGTTCTTCACATCAAAGGAAGTGGCAAAATAAATACTATGACAGCAGCAGCAGCATTAAAGGCAAAGGTAATCATTCACCTCAATTGCCGACGCAGGCAGCTTAAAGTTGGTGCTGGTTGATCCTCACAAGTACATTGTCAACTAAAATCTTCATGAAAAAATTGAAAAAGTGAATGAACTAGCTTATCTGTTTTTTTGGGAAAATTCGGCTGTCCTTCTTCAAATGAGAAGCACAGTAGTGTATTGTTTCTATACTAAATTGGTTGCAGTGTAAAAGTTAAGCTCTTTTGTAAGGAATCGTATAGAGTGACATGGAGTGGAGATCAGATCTTCGAAAAATATATTTATGAAAAGTAACATAGTGTAAACTTTTTGGCAGAAAGTTTCAGTAATAGAAAAGGTTTACAACAAAATGTGCCTAATGATGTCAAATGATTAGTTCTTCGAAAGGCGTGTTACCCGAATATTTAAAGAAAAATCAATCCCCCCTTTCTTTTCTAATTTACATGTACAAAAATGCCCCAGCCCAAAAAGTTTTAACCCAAAAGACAAAATTTCTTATTATTGGATTCAAGAGGAAAAGTTTTTTATTGCCTTTAAGTATCAAGAAAATACCTAACACACATGATGACTCAATATAACTGATACATTTGTGTATGCAAATGCATTCTGAAACATATTTTACGGTGACGTTTAGATTAGGAATTGTGGAAAGGAAAGTAACAAGTGAATTATATCAGGTTTTTTTCATACATAATATTGATAACCGGAAATAAATAGAAATGAAATTACTTGCTCCAGAAATTAAGACAAACATTTCTTATCGAAAGTAAGTTCTTCCCCACTTTTAATTTACAAATATTTTAATAATTACATGACAACATCATGGAAACAAGAGACTATTCAGCACAATCTCGTACTTAAATTTTTTTTTCAGTATTCAGCAAAAAATTACGGTACAAAGGCTGAAAAAAGTGGAAGCAGCAGCCTATTATTGTTGCACCCGGAAATGCTTTCCTAAGTGCTTCATACTGACATTTTCAAAAACTAAATAGATCACTAGTTGTTCCTCGAGCATAAGCAAAGAGTAAACGAAATTCATGCCAATACGAGTGTTTTTTCTACGATAAGCTACTCCTACTTTCGAACAACTAAATTTAGATTTTTTTTGATAATACTGACAGCATTTTATACCAAACAATTTTTTGCTAAAAATTTTACACTACTTTATTTTCCATGAATAGCTTTCGAAGATCTGGTTGGCTCCCGTTATATAAACATGCTTACATCTGTGTCTACGCCTGTATGTCGTCTACTAGTTTTTATGTCGAATAGGACAAATTCGACTAAGTCATTAGGTACACAGGTTTTAGGTGCATTTCCCTCGATTAACGTAGGTTGGTGAATGATAATATGCTGAAAACAGCAAAGTAGCATATTAAAGTATTATATTTGTAAATTTACATATAATAATATTATATTTGTATACTTATGTGTTTTAATTTTATATTTATACATGGCGGGTGTGTAAAATCAATTATTGTAAAACTATATAAGGTAAATTTCTTACTCGAAAAATCATTATTTGAAAAACAGTTTTCTAGAAACTCCAAATTCCAGAAATAGAAAAAGAAATAATAGAATAAAATTATATACTAGAACGTGTTTTTACTAGAAAATCAAATATTTTTATAGCAAAGACTAATTAATTTATTCAAATAGAAAATGTTGCTAATTTATTATTATACGTTTGCTTCAATGCGTAACGGCTGATTTAATTTAGTCTGAAACGCTTGTTTCTATTACGTCTTTGTTTGAATTTTGAGACACTGTATCAAAGGATTTATTGTAGAGGAATCAAGGAAATGCTTTGTTCTATCTTGCTAGGTATGTAAATTTTCTTTGACCCTTTCACGTGTCACGTATTTTTGTGGAAAATGAACTATGGAAAATGAACTGTTGTGACGGTGATGGTAGAGACTTTTTACAATGGGTGGTGTAGCTCAAAATAATGTTTGTTTAAAAGACAGAGTTTGTATTTTTGAAGTGTGTAAAGACGAAATAATAATGAATGAATTTATTCACGAAACAGTTTCTTTATATACTATTTGTCGCGAAATATCGACCTTTACCTGGTGTGAAAAAGTAGCATTTTATACCCCAGTATTCACACGCGCGAATACTGGGAGGGGAGCATGATATCCTCATGTCTCTCACGTTCCTTCATGTAAGTCTGGTCACCACGAGGTGTCCAGATATAATATAATAGAGCCTTTGGACGGTGGTCATCTTTGGTAACCCCACTGACGAGTGGGAAACAAACTCTTTCACAGGCAAGGTGTTGCGACGCACACACCAGCCCCTTGCTTTACACATGCTTTATCCACGAGGCAGCATGTAGCTTTCCTCCACCACCACTCTTGCTCCTTCTACTGAGTTCACTAGTAACTACTACCACAGCCACGGGTGCTTAGTACAAGTGTTACTATTTTGTTGTGGTCCCACCACCGCTTCCATGGAGCTCGCCTTTTGACTACTACTGCCAGCACACTACCGATTCCATTCAGATTCCTCTTTGGACATTCTGGTCCACACATGAGCTATTGAGCTCGTCTGCCCTGCTGCTACTGCAACAGCAGCAGGGATATTTAACTAATCTGGCCTTCAGCCATTAACGCTAAATTTAAGCAGTTAGTGCCCTTATGGCTATTTAATTGTTTGTTCTTTCGCTGTTAAGCCAGCTACTGTAAATGGATTCACTGGTGTTTTTATGTGAAATAAAATTGATTGAAATAAATGTGACTCTATTTTACCAGTATTTACTCAGTTTTATGTACCTAGTTATGACACATTATTTTTTACCTCGCAGCATAACAACTGTTTACTACGCATTATTGCATCATCGCTGCCCAGTGGTTTCGAACCGTTTTTGAATGTTAGTGGTGTTTGCAAGCCATGTCAGCAACCCACGGTTAAGGTTTTATCTGCCATGTTAGTGAAGCCCTAATTTTCTACACTATTGACAAATCGGTCGAAGGGGAGTTTAGGTGTCTTGAAATATACAAAGAGGGGGGTCTTTGCTTTTTTTCTATTTTCAATCAAATGAAAACATTTTAACCTAACCTAACCTAACCGAACCCATAGAAATTATATGTGAAAAGAGGGGCGTCTTTGTACTTGGACACCTAAACTTCTCACGGACCGACAAATCTAGGTCAGAATACAAATTATCTCTTGCTTAAACAAATGCTAGCTTGCTTAAAATTAGGTTAGTATTTTAAGTGCAAGATTGCACTAAAATCTAGTTCAAGGTTTGCCAATGTCAAGTTTATGCTTATGTCTAATTATGTGACATCTAACATTCTTAACAAGAAACTTGTGTCCTCACATGAAAGATATTACACAAAATTAAAAATATGATTTTTCGTCTGTTTGTTATTATTATTATAATAATATATTGATGATGTATGTCGCGAAATATCGACCTTTCCCTGGTGTGAAAAAGTAGTATTTCGTACCCCAGTATTCACACGCGCGAATACTGGGAGTAGAGCATGACATCGTCATGTTTCTAACTTTAATTTCATGTAAGTCTGGTCACCACGAGGTGACCAGAGCTAATAAATATAGAGCCTTTGGAACGGTGGTCGTCTTGGGTAACCCCACTGAAGAGTGGGAGATAAACCCTTTTGCAGGCAAGGTGTTGCTTCTCACACCTTTGCTTTACTTTACCTGGTGGATGTGCAAAGCACATTTCCACCATCACCACTGATTCCACTGAGCTTGCCTGATCGGCCTACTACTGCCAGCATATCACCAAATTCTCATTAGTTGCCTCTTTGGACTTGCCTGGTCCACTTCGCCCTGCTGCTACAGCAACAGCAGCAGGGATATTTAACTAATCTGGCCTTCAGCCATTAACGCTGCATTTGAGCAGTTTGTGCCCTTAAGGCTATTTAATTGTTTGTCTTTGGCTATTCAGCCAGTATTTTAATTGTGATTTACTGGGGTTTTATATGAAATAAATGTGACCACTTTTTGACTTTTTTATCAGTATTTCCTCAGTTCTCTGTGTTGTGCAAATAGCACTTTATTTACTACACTCGAGATTTCATCATCTTTGTTCGAGAGTTTCAATGACTCAATGACTTGCCTTGGTCAAGAGCTATTACGCTCGCTCGCTCGCCCTGCTGCTGCTTCAGCAGTAGGGATATTTAATTAATCTGGCCTTCTGCCATTTAACGCTGCCTTTGAGTAGTAAGAGCCCTTAAGGCTATAACTAATTGTTTGATCCTTTGGCTAGTTAGCCAGTCATTGTAATTATGGTTTTACTGGTGTTTTTATTTGAAATAAATTTGACTATGTGACTCTCTTTTTACCAGTAATTTCCTCAGTTCTCTGTGTTGTGCAAATAGCACTCTTTATTCACTTCACTCTAGTAGCTGGTCACTACTCATTATTGCTGTACCGTGCCTAGTGGTTTCGAACCCTCATTAATCTCAGTGGTGTTTGCAAGCCATGTCAGCAACCAATGGTTAGGGACCTTATCTGCCATTTTAGTAAGAACCCTAATTTTCTACAATATAAATCGTACATATAACATATGGAAGATACAACAAAATATAGGTAAGTAGTGTGTTTTGGAATACCGAAAAAATACAATCTAAATTACCATAAACTACTGTAAATTAGGGATTTTTCACTGGAAGCACGGTGTCACTGATTTACTTATTGCCACTAGCACATAATAATAATAATAATAATATATAGTTACAGGCTTTTATGTACAGAGCAGCCTGAGCAAATATAGAACATTGTTAAAGAAAAATTCTAACAATAAAAGCAGGTTATTGTGTACAATTACAACATGTGTTGTGTACAATACATCAAGATATTAAGGTAAATAAACATGTGTGTAACTAAACAGGTCATTATTTACAAATACAAACTGTGTCGTAGTGGTAAGATATTGTGCTCTAATTATTTTAAAAGGAGTATTATGATACACAAGCAGCCCGTAGTGTAGTTAATGTGTGTTATAGTGTGTGAATATTGTAGTACAATAAAATTTCACGGCTATCATGTACAATACAACCGTGATTTTAGGAAAAGGAATAAATGGAAACAGAAAAGACAAGGTATGAAATTGAAGTTAAAAATTGAATTTTGTTGTGAACTTGTATGGATATGCTGTTTGATGAGGCTAGTGACTATTGAAAAATGATTTTGATTATTGTTTACCAGATTCACGATTAATCCTCGCGACGACTATGATGAGAGGGGCGGTTGCGGGAGCCAAACCGACGTGATTATGTGCATTGGTGATGTACAACCCGGTCACACTTGAAGCAGCGAGGAAAGTTCCTGTCGTACTTGTAGCGGCAGTTGGAAAAGGTGTGTGCGGAGACACTGCAGCGATCACAGTAAGGTTTTGTGAAGACTTTGAAGTTCCGGGTTGTTCGTCTGATTTTTTAAAGGTGACATTTTTGTTTGTGTCAGAGTTCCGAGAAAGGGGACGGTTGTGACATGGTGGGGATTTTCGCAACCAGTCGCAAATGGATAACGAGAAGCCGTACTACTCACTGGAGGTCCTGAAGCAGGGAGGGCAGGCACATGTTCGCAGATTCTGCACATTGCCAAGGCTCCAGGCAGGTGAGTACTGTAATAATCAAACAAGACTCATAAGATAGTGACTCATTTTCCCGAGTGGGTGTCTCACCCGTGGAAAATAAACTGTACCTATCGTTTATGGGTGGATCTCTTGGAATAGAAACAGTAGTGGCAGCCGAGGATGAGGCTGAGGAAGCCGATGGAGATCGCCGAGAAGAACGGGAACGAGACCGAAAACGGGTACAGGATCTGGAACGTGATCACCGTTGACAATTGGTGAATGAATTACGTGCATTGTGCACTTAATTTCACAATTTCCAGAAAAAATTGCAGGGCAGTTTGAAACTTATTTCTTTAAACTTAAACCTATTAAACTTATTGAATTTTGTAGATAGTTGAGTGGAAGTCTTCACACTGACGCTCCAAAATGTATAAATGAGCCAAGCAAATATTTTTTATGCACAAGGAAACACATATTTTCATATTCCTGGTTTGTTTTCGTGCTAATTTTCTAGACAAAGACAAATAATGTTAAGTTAACTCGGAGAGTGTTTGCAAAATAGTGTTTTCTCATCTTGTATAAAGTGTTTCGAGTATAATACAAAATTGGTCGGTTTTTCGAGTAAGATCTTTTCTTATTATTTTGAAATTTTCCAAGAAAAAACACCTTTTCCATAATCAATAATGTGCATATTCTAATATTTTTCTGATCTAGTTGAATAAGTTTTCAATAAAGACATTTTTATTTAGAACATTTACATTTAGTGAATTTTGAATGGTATTCTTGCCTCGCATTTTAATACCATCTTTACATGCTTACATATTTTGACACTATACATATTTATTTTAAAATAATATGTATATCTTCATAAATTTTAAAACTATTCAAAATATAATATTTATGCATTAAATATTTTGAAATTATATTTTAATAGATATTGGATGGTATGATAAATGGCTACAATGTCACACCAACTTTGAATTTGTGCACCTTTTAGAAAATTTGCATTTTAACATTTACAGCAGCCAGCTCAATAATTCTTCAATCCCTAATTTTTAACTGGAAAGAGTTTGTGGGAATTTCTGCTTTGACCTTTACAAATGATTAAAACTAAAATTAATAAATGCTGGTATTATTGATTCTGAGCTCTGCTTATCATGTACCGTATAGAATTTATAAGTGAAGCCGTAATTTATTTTGTCTACGGCTTAACATCGCAGTAGAATTTGGATATTTATATATTTCACATAATTACCAAATAAGCGAAATTGTGACAGTTGTGTTTATTACAAAGTTGAAAATGCTGATGGCAGTGTCTCTTTCGAAAAAATTAACACTCCCAAATAGCACCTTAATTGGGGGAAAGGACTTCAGTGTACACCCAAGCTCCTTCAGTCGCCGCTTGCTTGAAGTCTGTCTCGTAATGGAAACTAACTTACACCTGAGCTCATTCAGTATACTCCGACTGACGAAATTTGCTTTGCCAGGAAATGAGTAGCCAACAATTATAAACACGTACATGTCTATGAGTAGAAACCCTGCAAAGGTAATTGTGCCTTTTGAAGCTATGCTCACAAAAGACTTGTTCATGAGAACGGCTCCACAAGTCACACTTAATAGCATGTATATTACCATTAAAGGCAGTGTAAGCAGTTTTTGAAAACAGCTATTAAGTAACGAGGTGTGAATAAGCAGATGTCTGTAGATGGCCAGCAAATCGTCTATTGATGAAGAACGCAACCTGTAGATTTTTGGTTTGATAGATCGAAGCAAGCTCACTGCTTCAAGCCAGATACCAATGTAGCAGAGAAAGAATCCAAAACAGGCCACAAAACTTACGAATGCACCCATAAGACAGCTATAGTATACCTCGTATACAAATACCAATATTTGGAGCGCTGAAAGGGCAGGTGAGTAAAATGAATTGAGTTGTTGTAAGGAAAAGGAGTAGTCGTTGCTCACAATGAAAATGTTGTACAGAGTAACTATGGCTACTTCAAATGGCGGAAGGTAGTAACAAAGTGCTTTAATTAGCAGATTCCCCTTGACTGCGGATGAAGCACCAGTTTTGTTAATTACGCTAGTTAGTTCCGTGTACTTCGAGATTACGAAAGTGTTTGCCAAAAGAAACGTTAACAACCCAATGAAATGAAATACTAACTGAAACTTTTGCTCAGGATCCAGTATTGACTTTTTCCCAAACGGTACGAAAGCAGCAAGGAATGCTTTTGCAATAAAAAATATCAGGGTTATTCTCTGAAGAACTTTCAACCAAACCAGAGATTTGGAATCTGCACAAACCTCAACAAGGCGGTCTTCCAAAGGGCTTGGACGGAAGATTTGTCCATTTCCAGGAATCATGTTCAAAATGTATAATTGTCTGTTGAATAAATCCTTCAAAGTGACCTCATCCCAATATTTGAGCTTCGTTTCAGAGAAAAAAGCTTTCCATTTCCGAACTTCTAACTTCACGATTTTCAGCGGCTTCATGTTTGTTTTCTCGAGAAGTTTAAATTGCCAGTGCTGCTCAAGCGTTTTGATTATGTTCCAATAATACTGTGAAAAGCATTGAAAAACAGGTCTAGGTAAAGTTGTGACACAAATATGATTAAAAAGTTTTAAAATTGAAGTGCTTAGGCAATTTAGCTAACAACCTGAAATCAGTTCAGTTTGTGAATTACTTTAGTTTTAATTGTGGAATTATTCCTTGTAGCTTTAATGAATAGAAAGTTACTTTTCTTTATTCAAACTTGGAGTTAACTGAGTCTCATACTACGAGAGAAAATGTGCGACAAGACCTCTATTTTTCACCTCTAAAATTGCTATGGGACTTACTGAATTTTCCAGTAAGTAATACGTTTAATACTAATATGTTTTCATATCTCAGCTCATATATAGTAAAGGTTTCATGAAACTATCTGTGTCCATATTCTAGTAAGAAGTAAAAAGCTCATGGATATTTGATTGGAATGATAACTCACATAATGCTAAACCGCCAAATGTTGTTGGGTTATACCTTTCCACTGTAAGCAATGGACGACATGGCTGTTTTTCCTCCTCCTCACTTCTTACTTCTAATTAATTATGAGAGGATTTTTCTTTATCCATATTTTAACTGCTCCATTGTTTTTGCTCAGCCATATATTCTATCTATTTGAAACTCTTAAGTTGAATATTATGCTAATACCATTTATCATTTAATTAGAGCCGAGGTGACGTAAATACAGTTCTGGACTCCAGTATGGAAGTTGGTACTTGAAAAATAAATGCTGAGCTAAGGTGAGGCTTGTTGGATAATACACTTGCACGTGTCAGATTATAAAATTATAAACCAGAAAAATATGCTTATTGTCCCATTAATTTGCAATTATTTGGATTCTCGCATTGTGGAAAGCTAATCTGATTTTTCTGAGATATTCTTCATGATTTGTTAAAATGCTTTAGTTGAAATCATTTGGTCAATTATTTGGGGCAATGGGAAACAGTTGTGTTGTCTTACTCAAGAAAGCAGAGCAGTCTGACGGAACAAGAAAAACAAAACTGGGATGGCTATCGGCATTCAGATGAGTTAATAAGTTGTTTTGGCCGATGACGAAAATGAATGACGGAAAATACTCAAAATACAAAAATGGATACCGTATTCTCTCAAATTATAGGGACTGCTAATAAACAAAACTCTCATCTGAAAACAACTGCTATAATTAGCGAGCTGCTATAAAAAGAGAGCTGCTAAAAATTCAAAATTGAACTTTTACCGGCGTCTTTGTACATAACTTTTGCATCAGTATGTACATTGCTACTAATACTACTATAGTCTTTGTTCAGTTATCATTCGGTTTGTATTCAAATCATTGAGTTGCGTGACTGCTACAACTGGGGAGCTGCTATATTTAGAGAGGCTGCTAAAAACTCAAACTAGCCGCTCTCAGGGACTGCTATAATACGCGAGCTGTTATAATTGGAGGGCTGCAATAATTTGAGAGAATACTTTAAAAAAAGGTGTGAATATTTCAAATTAAAAACATCATATAAGTAGTGCAATGTCCAGGCGTCGTGTCTTGTCTTACTCAAGCAGTACACTGAAAAAAGTAGAGTTGAGTAAGTAAGAGAAAAAAGAATCATTGAAGTAAATTCCTGCTATTTGTATTCATGATTGATAAACATCGATTGTGATTAACTCAGTGATTTATAATTTCGTGTATAATTCAGAAATGCATCTTAAGCTGTCAAAAATATTTATTAGTTTATGTATTTATTCAGTAGAAATGAGCGTGACCAGTTAACT
>JAANSP010002995.1:0-11944 GCA_036850745.1 Homidia socia | reverse complement strand
ATACACTACTACCACTAGTTCACCGCGTGCAAAATAATTTCCATGCAGATGACTTGCATATCAGATCGCAGGTGAAGGGTAACAAGGCGTGGAGAATATATTTTGGCTGATCTACTACAAGAGAATCATCATCAGTTCCAGGAGCAAATTTTTTATTGGCCAAATAATATTCTTCTTCTTTTCACAAAGGTAAAATGCTTAAATTGGATTTTTCTCGCTAAAGTTATGCTTTTCGTAGGGAGACCAACAAGAGGAATTTTGTTTTACAGGTGAGCAAACACGATAATTTGTTTTCTGTATGGGGAGAATGGAGAAAGCTTTATAAAAAAGCTGTAGGTAAATATATATGGGTATTGCATTAAATAAGGCTAGTTACCTAGAAAACCCTTTCTCCACAAAAAATGAGCATTGAAAGTGTGTGGAGTAGAAAATACCACTGTAGTAGTCGTCGTCCTTGAAAAGGATTTTCACACATTTTATCCATCCATCTACAATCTTGTCAGATTCTTTTTTCAAATGAATGGATTAGTTGGAATTCGCAAAGTCATTAAATAGAATCATACTTCCAATTAAAATGGCTTAACTTTTTAACATAAAATGTCAACATAGATATGTATACAGCTGGAAATGCAGACAACATGTATTCCATTTTAAAAGCAAGACAATAAAACATGTTTTTGCTTTATTGTTCTCTCTAGCCTTTCCTCCCACACAGATTTTCAAGAGATTCACTTTGAATGCTAAAGTAATAAAGAGAAACAAAGAAACAAGATTGTAAAAAGCTTTGAAATGATTTTCAGACAGTTCAAGGACCACTTTTACCACCAGTCAAGGTAAATGGCTTTTCGCCTTCTTGCATTGCATTGCATTATTATTCTTATTCCTCTTCAGTGTTTATTTTATTGTCCTTGTGTAAACAATCCACCACTAATTTAAGGACTGGCAACAAATATGAAAGAGCCGTCGAGTTGCACTTTTACAAAAACATTTTTTCAAGCGAAATATACACAAGTGGACTGTAATTATTGGAGAAAGCAAGGCTCAGTGTAAAACCACAAACGGAGAGTGATTATTATCAAGTATGACAGAACAAATAGGAGATGATACTTTATGGTTTTACTCCGTAGGAATGTCTGTCCAACTCCATGCTTCTGATAACTTAAAGAGAATTTCAGCCTGCCAACAACAAATCCTTCAGAAGAAGCGGGCTTGGCGGATACTCTTCGGAACAATTTCGACTAATTTCCAAGAAACTGTAAAGCTGATTCTGCCACACATCCGTTTATAATGTCAGTTTGTTGGAAACAGGGAAAATGAGATGTTTTGAACTTAAGATAAAGGCCTTGAACCGTGGAAAAAGCAAATCAGCTTACATACTCGCAACAGCTTTCCATGTACATTCTCTAGTTTTAATTCTTGTTTTTTAATAATATTTTTTAATTTTAATGTTCACCTTTCCACCGCCAAGTTTAAATATATCATGTTTTGAGAACAAAGTGGAGTTCATCATCGTAATAATTATCAGATAATTATAATGATTTATGCCATTATAAATCCAAAAACTAATCCATATAAAGTTTTTAAAATGTTGATAATGTCAATACTCAGGTTGATGATCATATTAATGACCCTGCCATTTAACTGTATCAACCCAACCATCCTTAAATAATTTCCAACCCTCATCTTTTCTCATTAATTTAACTTTTCCCTTTTTTCCAGGTATAGTTGGCACACCTATTTAGCTGTCTAATTAAAAGGTTACGCAAAGTAAATATATACATGGATGCTGATAAAGCTTCAAAATATATTACTTATATTGTCGTCAATTTCGTTACCACTATTTTGCTCTAATAATCAGATGTATCATCTCCAATTTTCATTCTAAAAAAAAGAACAGCAAATACACAACTCATTACTAAAAGTACAGCCAACTCCAGGGGTTTTAAGTGTCTTTATTGTACAAGTTTGTTGGAGCGCAAGTAATAATGATGATGATACTGCGAACGCCTCAACGGCGATAAAGAGTAATAAGCGAGAAAGGGACAAAACAAGGACACACACACGCATCAAATAAAAAGGCATACGAGGATGATCAACTGAGCCGTTTAACATTTTCCAGGAAAACATAAGACAATGCCATGTAATAACGTGAGTGGAGTGGAGCAGTAGTAGTTTCAAAGCAAAAAATAGCAACGAGCTCTCTCAACTCAATATAACTTGGAAATTGCAAAGAGAACGAATAGAAATAAACTGCGAGACCCTTTTTTCAAGGAATTTCTAAATCCCTTCATACTTTCCATACCAAGAATAGTGATCATGACAACACGACGTTTTATATAATCAGCTTTATCTTTGTGGCCCATTACTATGTACTTGTTTTTCAACAGTCCGTTATATTCTTTTTTTCTCGTTTCTGGGAGCAAATTTGACTGCTCCTTTTTATGATGTTGTTTTAATAAAAGTGTGTGTGGTAGTTATGTCGAAAGGAGAAAGCATTCAAACTTCAAGAGAAAGATGGTAAACGAAGCCATGTAATGCACTGCTGCTGCTGTCGACGGGAGAACTCGTCAAGTGTAACTCATCTCGGGGGGAAATGAAAATGGTGATGATGACCCACCTTATTTTCACTTGAATGATTGGTTGAGCAAGAAAAGAAGAAAATTTTATTTTGGAGACGACGGCTGTACTTTATTCTCTTTTTAGGAGTAATTAATTTATATTACGATCTTTTTTATTAATAATAACTTGTTATTTTGCTTATCGGCACTTTTCTTATACTCGTTTTTTTCTATCTCCTTTTATAGCACCACCACCGTTCGTTAAACTACAAAGAGCAGCATGGTAAAACCGAGACAGTGAAAATTAAAAAGAAAGCTCTACAGATTAAATCGATTTTTGTTCTTTGTGCTCTCAGTCTTTTTATAATGGCCATCATGTGATTGTAAAAGAGAGCAAAAAGCAAAGGGTAGAGAAAAAGCAGGCTTTTTTTCTTTCATCAAATCTTTTCACTCAAACAAGTCTTTCAATAATCCACTTGCTGCTGCTTCTGCGCTGAAATGACAACAACAGATATAAAAACTCTCATTATTTTTTGTCGCTTTTACTCCTCCTCACGAAGGATTTGAGAATGTAATCACCTTGAAAATTACTTGTTCGCGCACATAAAAAAGAATGCGGGAGATAGATGAGATGCCTGTAGACTGAACTAATACTACTATTGCTGCGAAAGCACAATAATTTTTTTGGAGGTCACCCCTCCATTTTATGTCAAGTAGGTATATTTCATTTTTCCAAGATTTTATCTACCCGTTTCCATATAGAAAGCAGAAGAAGCATAAAGTGCTTTTGGTAAAAGATAAAAAAACAATCAGAACACCTTGTTTATTAATTAAGTTGTTCTGGAATTACATAGTGAATACATTCCTAGCGAGAAAAAATTCATTTCATTTGTAGTATAAATACAACAAAAGGGAAAAAGACGGGGAGGATGAATAATGCTTGCATATTTTAAATAAAATATTTGCACATCCTTGAGCATTTTTCCTTTCTACAGGGTTATCTCCATGAACTCGGGCCGCGGAGTAAAAAAGGAAGGAACGATCATAGCGGAATGTAAGTAGTAAAGTGGAAAGGAAGTACGTACTAACCTTTCACTCAAGGCAAACATAACAATGCCAAAATGGAAATGAGGGAAAGACTCTCGTCATGCTCATCATCAGCATCATGGCCACGACGATGATGATGATGATGCTGTCCATCGGTAAACAAGTTTCAGAGAGGAGGAGAAAGAAGCAGAGACTGAAAAGGCGGTGTATAATAATCACGTTGAAAATACTGATGAAGATGACAGGACGTTACATGACATTTTGTGTACTTTCCCTGAAACTTTGTTTGTTATCATCATCAACAGCAGCAGCACTACTACTGATGTGTAGCCCATTTCCTGCGCTGCTTTGTTGATCCACTTGATGACGATGATGATGATAAAGAATATGCGCTGGTGATGATGCATAAGCAATGCTAGTACCATTACACCAGCAGCAGCAGCATCATCATCATCAGAATCAGTTGGTTAATTGTTTAGAAGACCTTATCAAATTTCATTACTGCTAGAGGGCCGAGGAAAAGGTAGTATCATGATGATGAGGTGACGTGATCAGAAACTTTGTTGAAAAGTAAACAGGTTGTGTGGACAGGCATTTAGAATGAATAAATATTTGAGAGAAAATGTAGAGCACTTTGTTTACTGATGATGGCGACATCTGCGAGAACGCTGATTGAATGGAAATCCACTTAAAAGTGAGAAGAGTCAGAGATGTAATTGCAATATGAGTAGAAGGACGATACTGATGATGATGATGATCAGTGGATGAAATTGAATCCGCCAATTTTGTTTGCACACTCATGCTACAAAGCAACAAGGCTGCAAAACGCAAATATATATATATATATATATATGGCAAGAAGAAGCAACGCTGGAAGAGTTTTGAAAATCAGCAAATAATATGGTCAAAGAGAGAGAGAGAGGGGGGAATTGCTAATTGAGTAATGAAGAGGATGATACTGTAGTTATGTGATTTGATTTGATGATATCTTGAGAGTGAACGAGTGGCTCGTGGCCATTCTATCAGAAGAAGGATATTATTCATTGCTATAAAATTTACTAGAAATAGCTTGAATTTCTCTCTATCCCACTCTACTTTCCATCTCTCTCGCTCAAATTGATCTCTTGTGAAGAAAAAAAACTAGTTGATGTGAAATCCTCAAATAATCATTTTCGTCAATAGCAAGAGATTTTAATTGGGGGAATTGCTAATTGAGTAATGAAGAGGATGATACTGTAGTTATGTGATTTGATTTGATGATATCTTGAGAGTAAACGAGTGGCTCGTGGCCATTCTATCAGAAGAAGGATATTATTCATTGCTATGAAATTTACTAGAAATAGCTTGACTTTCTCTCTATCCCACTCTACTCTCTCTCTCGCTCAAATTGATCTCTTGTGAAGAAAAAAAAACTAGTTGATGTGAAATCCTCAAATAATCATTTTCACCAATAGCAAGAGATTTTAATTAACAGCCTTAAACATATATAACATATATTAGCTATATAATCATTATTATTTGTAGCAAATCAGCCAAGTTATCTTTTGCTATCGAAGTAAAGTTTCACTAGTCCGATTTGCACTCTAAATTTATCCACGTCAGAATAAATTGAGGATTGATATTTAGCTACAGTAATGGAAATTATATTTGTACATAGTTTTTTCAAAAAAGAAGAGTAAATTGGTGATATCACTGTTACTTATTCTTCTTTTGAAGGACACATTGATTTTCTCATTTGGAAAGACAAAATGTATAGCTAGTGGAGTAATGAACTTGAGTATCGCTGAACAATGCATGTCCATTATTATTATTTTTTCCTCTAGACAATTTATTTGGCCTCGCACGTGGATTAAACAAAATACTTTTTCATCATTGCATCCCATCAAAAAAATGTATCAAGGTGAATGTCACGCCAATCTTTCTCGATGTTCAATGTAACAACAAGGCGGTTTTGGAAAGATGGAAAGAAGCGAGAGAAATGGAGAGCGTTTGAGCTCTGATTCAAGTTTGTTATTATTTTTTATGACCGGATGACTGACTGTCTACTATACCTACCTATTATTCGGGCACAAAATACTATTGGTGTCGGCACAACAACAAGGTGACGAAAGGTGAAGGTGAGATTCGGTTGAAAAACTAGACATGCATTTGGAAAGATTTGCGACATAATTTTACTTAAAACATCCATCCACTTTTGAAGGGCAGTAGTCGTCACATCCTCATCATCATCCCTGTATAATCGCAGACGTCACGCAACTAGTATATNATAATCGCAGACGTCACGCAACTAGTATATAAAAGTTGAAAGTATAACGATCTTGATCGCAATCTCAGTGCTGCTGTTGTATTGTAACCGACAAAAAAGATTGTATAGACAGAAAAGTGTATGTATGCTATTATCCTTCTGCTTCGTGGAGAAAATTTTGCTGCTCAATTCTGCTAATAATAAAAAGACCAATGTCTCTTGTTGCTTTTAAAGGGTGAACCATAACTCCTCGGACTGGATAAATTTGCAATTATATGAATGTTTGCTTTGTTTCTGACAAACGTATGTGCACACATAAGATAGAGCAGCTCAAAAGTTACTCCTTCTGCTTCGTGGAGAAAATTTTGCTGCTCAATTCTGCTAATAATAAAAAGACCAATGTCTCTTGTTGCTTTTATAACCCCCTTCAAACTTTTACTTGGAAAAGCTACTCTCGGCTGGAATTTTAAATGCGCATAAATATTCAAAAGAATAAATTACAACCTATTATAAAGGGCAATACATTATATTTACAGGATGAAAAATTAATATTTTAGTAAGTGGAATCTCGCTCATTAGTAAAAATTATGAAGAATAACAAAGAGTAGGAATTGGTACACGTGTTATTTGAACAGTAAAATTTTAGAGGACAGTCAGTAGTGGAGCTTGCTCACGTTGTCACTTTTTCAATGACGAAGACGACGACAATGGTAATTACCCGAGTAGACTCTAAGGCTGCCAACGTTAAAGAAGAGTACAAGGCAATTTAATAACTGCTTAGAAAAAGAAATAATGAAAGGCAGAAAGTTCTTGGAGAAGAAACTGTACATGAATGTCTATTTCCTTGCTTGTTTCCGCACAGAAATAGAACCAGCTAATTGCCGTCCAACAAAACGAGTAGAAAAAGCCGTAGGACAAAATACTAATAATAATAATGGCAACAGATTCTATGAACGTGAACCTATGCAATTAATCCTGCTTACTTACACAAAGTGGAAATTTCGGAGAAAAGTAGATTTTGGTACAATATCTTGGAATTTTCCACTCAAATTCAGCCTACAAAAATGTTTATTTTTAAATATATAAAAAACTGCAAAATGCCTTCGATATGAACTTGAGCTTTTCATGAATGTACAACATGTGTGTAAAGTACATGCCTACTTAAACTTTGCAAAAATGTTTATAAAATATTTTATTTGAAAACGCGTGGGTTCACTGAAAACTTGTAGAATAGGTATTTTGATTTGCCTACAGAGGACATAGACAGACTATATGACAAAATGCGAGAAAGGAGAACTCATGTGCTCTGTGCAATTTTTTTCTCCTTATTATTTCCATCCAAATATACATGTCAGTTGCACACACTATCGTACCTCCACTTCAGGTGGCATGGCCATGATATTTCAAGCTAGTTATCATCATGATCATCGTGTATTGTACGTAACAACGTACCTACGAATAGAGTCGTTGTTATTGCGAAATACACTTTCAAGGGAAAATGTTTAAAAAATCACGCCTGTTGTAAATGCTACTGCTGACGCTGTTATCGTCGTTGTTTAAACTGAAAAAAGCGTGTCGTAACTTTGCACAAACAAAAAATAAAGTTTGCTTTTAACTTTTTTCAAAAGTTGAATTTACATAATGATGTAAGTAAATGCTGTAGAGGTTGTTTTATCGTGGTATACATACCTATTCTATAGTTCTGAATGTTGTTGCTGTTGGACTGGACATTTTAAAACAGTTTATTAGAACGTTGTTATTGGCAGTATTTGGAAATCCTTGGCTATCTTGTATCTAAATCCTCCTCAGTCCCAACACCACCACCAGCGCCATACAAGTAAGCAAAGAAGCCTTAAATAAACAAGAGCTGTCATAAAGAAAGAGGACAAACACTTGAAGACGAACAACAAGAAAGAAACATGAAGTGTTGTCGTTCATTCTCTTCATACCTATTCTATAGTTCTGAAAGTTGTTGCTGTTGGACTGGACATTTTAAAACAGTTTATTAGAACGTTGTTATTGGCAGTAGTTGGAAATCCTTGGCTATATTGTATCTAAATCCTCCCCAGTCCCAACACCACCACCAGCGCCATACAAGTAAGCAAACAAGCCTTAAATAAACAAGAGCTGTCATAAAGAAAGAGGACAAACACTTGAAGACGAACGACAAGAAAGAAACATGAAGTGTTGTCGCTCATTCTCTCTCCCGCGACATGTCACCAACAGAGAAATCTACTACCACCAGGCATTGCAAAACTGCGTTTCTTCCAAACTCACTCACAGCCACTCTTTTCATCATCAACTCAATCGTAAGTTGGGACTCGTAACGCAAATTATTTCGACACAACAACACATCAACGAAACGCCAGTGACCAGAATATAAATAATCCAGGCAGAGTGTTTGCAAAGCCATCATCTTCAGCAACGATCGGCAACAATGTAATGGAAAAAATAGAATGATAGGAGCAGTAACAATGATACCATTTCAAATTTAGTGATAATATACTGGGAGAGTGCATAATGTCAAGTTTCTATTTGAGCCATCGGAAAAATACTATTTACAATTTTATCAACTTTTTTTGGCTTGTCGTTCCAGGGACTATTGTCACCGATTCTTACTGTCTGGTCCTTCAAAGTATTTATACAAGTTTCTTGCTTATAAACAGTTTCCGAATGGATTGTCAGGCTTACCTGAAAAATAACAAAGAACAAAAAAATACATTAGTACAAATTTGCAGTAATGCCACTCTAAAATCAATCATTTTTGAAACCGTCACTTGAAAATCCTAATCACTTGAACATGGGAAATCAAAGTAAAATAAATCTCCAAAAAATATTGTTCAATTTGTTTGGAAAATTTTCACATTTTTCTCTCTTCTCGAATATCATGCAGCAGTAGAAGAAGTAGTAGTAATATGATACACTCCTTTCAAGAACATGCAGCTTCACTATGGAAAAATTGGTCCTTCAAAGTATTTATACAAGTTTCTTGATTATAAACAGTTTCCGAATGGATTGTCAGGCTTACCTGAAAAATAACAAAGAACAAAAAAATACATTAGTACAAATTTGCAGTAATGTCACTCTAAAATCAATCATTTTTGAAACCATCACTTGGAAATCCTAATCACTTGAACATGGAAAATCAAAGTAAAATAAATATCCAAAAACATTGTTCAATTTGTTTGGAAAATGTTCACATTTTTCTCTCTTCTCGAATATCATGCAGCAGTAGAAGAAGTAGTAGTAATATGATACACTCCTTTCAAGAACATGCAGCTTCACTATGGAAAAAAGTGGTCCATAATTGACATACCTCCACTGCTTTGTTTTGTTATCATCATCGTCATCATCAATACCACAACTAGCTTGCCCCTTCAAGAGTAGGAGAGAGAATACATCTCCATATCATTTTTATATGCTCACACATAGGGCTTCCATATTCTTTTCCCTACTTCCTATTTTTCTTGTTAAAAAAAGAAAATTTGAAACATCTGGTGTGCTCCATAAAATTCTTACGATCCCCCCTTTTCTCTCTTAATCCCTGCGTCACATTGTCGTCATCATTATCTTTCACAGCAGCAACAATCATCAAGGGGGTGCATTTGGGGTGATACAACTGCACAGTACAGCACCAATACCTTTTTGACCCTTTAATGTTGTCAAGCACCACAGCACAACGAGAATATGATTCATTAGCCGAAAAGTAATCAATAATGACAATGTTGTAATTCCTTTTTCTTTTGATATTCTCATTACTCCCGTCACTTTTATCCAGTGGAACAGGACATGTAAAAGATGAGTTTGTTAACACCATCATCATCATCAGCCCAAGTATATAAGCGGATCGTTCAACAAGCGTCACTGTTCTTCCCAAGAACACTAGCTTATACCCTGTAATCATCTTCCACCTCCTCAAAATCTAAAACTACCTACACACATTAAAAAGGGACGACGAATAGACGGCATTTTTTCTGTAGCACTTAACAACACCAAACAACAAACTTTTTTTCGCTCTCTCTCTCATTTTCCTTTGAGATAAGGGACGACGTCAAGCAAAGGAAAAAAGACGACGATGATGATGATGACGACGACAAAAAAACACAGAGAGGAAAATGTAACGAAATAGGTACATAGAATGTTTCTTAGGAAGCTACTAAAGAAAGAAAAAAATGCTTCCATTTACAAAGTGTAAATTGAGATGTGTAAAATATGCAACATAAACCGTAATTTCCGGTTACGGCAGTGGTGGTGGTAAAAGATGCAGCGGTAGAGCAGCAAAAAATAGGAAAAGGAAAAAATGTTTCATTTTTATTTTACTTCTTCTTCTTCTTTGCTCTCTTCTCCAATTCTTCTTTGTACACTGGTTGGGTACTCACAAAAAACACAGCAAGTGTTTCTCTTCTTCTTTTCGGTATGTTTACGATGATGTGTTACTTATTATTATTATTATACATACATTTTTAAAGGGACCAATTTTTTCTTGGTGGACATGATCATCATCATCAGAGTGATGATGAAAATGTGGGACTTTTTCTAGTATTTACAGCCTTGTTATTTTCGAAAAGAATAGTTGTTATTTAAGCACAAGTTTATGACATGAGTTATCATTATGGTTTTCCTGAAAAACCCATTTTTGTGATTAAATGTTGCATATTTTACTTGTAAGTTGGTGTGGTGGAGGACTGCTACCATTTAAAATATTATTACTAGACGTGCTGGTGGTAGAAGTAGCATCTTTTTTATAATTGGTTGAGAAGCAGCAGAATAAGGAAGGAAGTTAAAGGAAACTAGCATAGGTATGTATTTATTATCACCATTGCACTAAAATAGTGTGTCAGGCAAAACGGGAATTTTATTTACGTACAGGCAAAAGTGAATTTTAGGGCGTTTTCCAATATTTATTTGAGCATTGGTGCTGGCTACCTAAAATGCTGTCGTAACAAGTTGAAAAGCTGATGCTTCTGCTGGTACTGCTGGAGGCTTTTTTAATCGAGTGGCAATTAAACTGTGTGGTTTCTACTACTGCAACTGGCTCGTACTAAACGATAATAATGGTGAAAGAGGAATAAGAGCAGTGTGATGATGATGATGATTACAATCATCACTTGCATGTTACTTTTGATGCACAAGGAATGGAGGAGTAAAGGATAGAGGATTGGAGGAATTGTTTCAATATTGGAGGATTGTACTTGTTGATGGTAGGAAATGAATTATCTACACTCCAGGGGATGAATTTTAGGTATTGCAAATTTAATGAACGATGATGAGGATAATGAAACGAATAATAAAACAAGGATTGAAGCATTCTGCGAAAAGCTCATCATTACAACCACACACCACCATATCATCAGAAATTGTTGAAACGGATATAAAATAATCGCGTTATAAATAATATGCTGCTGGTGCAGCTGCTGCTAGTAATGAGACTGAATTTTTGCAACCTCCTTCATGAAAAGAAAACATGGACCATCATATGACGATTGTAGTTGTGGTGGTGTGTTTCTGATTGGAACAGTGGAATTAAAAAGGAATGGAGGAGGTGGAACAAAAAAGAGGATTTTCGGGGAATGGGGAATTAGGAGGAAAAAAGTATATTTATACAGCCATGAATAGAAAAAAAACAAGTTGATTGTACACGGCGATGATAAGTTGAGTCGGATTCAAGGTGATAATGGGAAGTATGAATGAAGGAACTGTAGTCCCCAAGCAACAAGAGGTGCGCATATTAGTTTGTGATTTTTCTTATTATTTTTTGGAACAACTAGTTGAATGTATTTTTAAATAAGAAAATGGAAAAAAATAATGACTATGATAATGACTGACGTGGTACACTGACGATGAGAATTATTGCTACACAAGTAGAATTGATTAAATAAACATGAAAGCAGACCCTTTATCATGGACTAGCACTTTAATTTTCGAGTGGCTTTAAGTATACTAGTCCCGAAAATTACTATATTTTTGTAAATTTTTACTACGAGTAATGTGTTTTTGTGTTTCAAAAGTGTGCTTACCGATATGAAAAATATATTATTATGCCATTACAAGTATAATTGGTGCTAACACAGTTGGAAAATAACGAGGTGAAAGT
>JAANSP010002994.1:0-11946 GCA_036850745.1 Homidia socia | reverse complement strand
TCTTCATGAAGCATTAAACGTCTTCATGAAGCATCAAACATCTTCATGAAGCATTAAACGTCTTCATGAAGCATTAAAAGTCTTCATGAAGGATTGAACGTCTTCATGAAGAATAAACGTCTTTATGAAGGAATAAACGTCTTTATGAAGGATTAAACGTCTTCATGAAGCATTAAACATCTTCATGAAGCATTAAACATCTTCATGAATCATTAAACGTCCTCATGAAGCATTAAACATCTTCATGAAGCATTAAACAACTTCGTTTCAACATTATTGTATCATTCCGCTTTTGCTACTTATCTCTATTTCGGTGTTCGGTTTATTTGATTTTTACCTATCACTCTCCTTTTTTGCATCTTTAAAACGGTTTATTTTTATTTTTATAAAGCACCAATATCAAATGGTACATGAAATTAAAGATAACAGACATGTGTCCGAACAAAAAATCTTATGTCATCATATATAGTATTTGTTGTTTGCAATTTTTACCGTTTTCAACCATTGCATTGTATTTTTGTTGCCTCTCCAGTAAAGATGTAAATAAAAGTAAAAAGGCAAGTCATGTATGAATCTGCAGTCTAAAGTCCACAATTCAGACAAGTTAGGTTAGGATTTTCCCGTGAAACGGATCAGCCAGAATAGTAAAGATCTAGTTAATCGGAAAAAAATAAAGTGTAAGAATTATTGCTATAACACAGTTTTATATAAAATGCACACAAATGTGACATGTGTGACATCATTTTTTTGCTTTTTGTTTTACCGCTCACCTGAAGAGTTTTCACAGCAACCTGCGGGATCACCGTTACACAAATCAGTAAAACAGATACAAATTTCATGAACCTGGTTATCGCCTTCTTTTAATGTTAACTCCATAAGTGGACAGGGGGATCTCTTTTTCAACGGATCCCAATCATATATTTTTCGGACTCCTCCACATCCTCTTCGCAAAACCCCACGCTGATGAGGTATTGCATAGCAAAATTCACTTCCGTTGTGTTCGTCTGTCCTTGGCGAGCACTAAATATTCATTATATATCACCATACCTTAAACCCTTAATGCATACCGAGCATACTTAACGTATTTTATTGCAATTTGTTTGAGCAATGGTTTGCTATTATACAAATAACCAATCAGCGCTCTGTCTTCTAATTTAGTAATACTACAGCTTAAAAAGTTCTAATAACAAGCCTGATTAGATACAAATTTCAAGAAAATAGAAAAAAATATCAAGTGAAGATATAATGCAATTGCAATAAAACATTTGATTCTTTTACAAGATGAAACCCCCAAGTAAATAAAAGCTTGAGCTTTTATTTGAACTCCAAGAATATTTTTTGTGTACGATTCCTTACACGTTTGTAAAGCACAAATTTAAACAGTTAGCAAAACATTTGAAGGCTGAAGGTAAACCTACATTTTCCCAGCCGTAATACTTTCTTTTAGTTTTGAAGAAGCTTTGCAAAAAACTAGGTTGTACATATCCGGCCTTTCCAACATACTTTTTTTGACATGCTTCATCCTCGCAAGTATAGCACTGCACTATGAAACCAAAGTAATTTTTTGAAAATCTTCATGCACTTTATTGTACAAACTTTAAAGTTTAAAGATTATTAGTAGAGCAGGCGTCACTTACACGCATTTATTTTGTAAAAGCCACTCTCAATGAAAATACCTATGAGAGTTGCACAAAACATAAGTTTCCCGACAACATTTGCCATGGTTTTCCCAATCGTCTCCTTATAAAACGCTCAGTATGTTTCTGAACCGATTATCACATCAAGTTTTGCACTCAAGTATAAATATTAGTTCAGAGATATCTGAAGAGTGCTAGTCTTTTATACGCTTAGCGTTACCCATACTTTGACTTTATGGCATTTGATTAAATTTAATCTCGCATCCAAAACTGAGGCCCATTAAACGTAATGACGCAACTGATGGATCACAAAGTTAATTACATAATTATTATACTGGCAATTAAAACGGGAACTAGTAAAAAGCACGCAAACTAGGCAAGCATGTATATTCTAGGTTAGGGTTTGCTGGCTTCAGTTAGCAAATGACATAAATCCGACTTTCAACATTACGAAATGTCGGTTTTTAACTTAGGCTGAGTAAACCGTAGTTTTTGTGACTCCCTTGATTAAGTGACACCCGACTTCCGATCGTAATATCAATAGAAAATACAAGAACTACTCAAACATAGCTATTTGCTGTTTTCCGAATTTTGTTTTTTGCTTATATTTCTCTTGATAAAGCAAACGGAAAGTTTGCGAAAGCTTGAGATTCGAAATAGATATCAAAACGATTTGAAGCGATATTTTTACAATAAAATTAGGCATCTATTATTGATAATAATTTTTATGACTATATGGAATCATTTTGACATGTAACCACTTCTAAAATTAATCAACTTAATGGGTTTACATATTGCCCTTGAGTCAACTACCTTACCTTTCCAGGCTACTATTATATATATGATCGAAGAATATAACTTCATACAATTAAAAGTAGTCACAAATATTACTGGAATTATTATTTGGATTATGTCACAAAAACATAATATCATGGATTTCATAGAGGATGACCAAATCAAATAACTTTTGAAATGCATCTTTAACCCTTAACAGTGTGAATTACCATTATTGAAAATATGCTACAAATGGCAATTAACTGTATAGTGAAATATTCAAAGGTGGAGTTATCAAGCAGTTGTTTGCTTGTGTTGCATGGAAAATTTCCAGGAATGCGCTGCAAAAGTGGTGGAGGTCAACGTAACTACTCAAGCACGTTAGGTAGTCAATAAGACTAAAGATACTAACCCAGAAGGTGGGAATTAGTTCGTATATATTAAAATAACTTTTAAATATACGTAAACGTAGAAAACGGTACACAAATCACTATTTATGCTTTATTTTCAACAAATTGTAACATATGCGTATAAAACAGCAATCAACCAATTTTCTCGGAAACTTATCAAAAATTTAAAATTTGTTTATCACTCGCACATAATATCTCTTTTAGTACCACCCAACACCACAGTTAGGACAACTGAGAAATATTCCGATAAAGATTTTTTGCATTGGAAAGACGTAAAAATTGAAGGTTGTGGGAAACGCTTAGTTCCCACACACGGTGTGTCTCGCCCAGGATTTAGCCGAAATTATAACGAGTGTTTGGCAGACTTTCCTCATGTAGGGCTGGTGTTTTCAAAGGATCTTAGTCAAAGATGATAGTCAAAGTGAACATGAACACGAACACGAGAAAATGGTCAAACTTTCTTCAAAGCAATTACTGCAGATGAACCTGGCAAATGTCATTTTTGATTTGATGACAGCTTTTTTAATTCAAGGCACAAAACTGTTCAACTGGAAGCGAGCAACTAAAAATAAGTTTCTATATTGGACCGTGTTTTTCCTTCCGCTTCTTATTACTATTTTCAGCAACGAATATCAGGGAAGCGCTATTAGTAGGCTGACGTCACCTCTAAAACTTGTTCCCTTTGACAAATTTAAAACTCTTGTGGATAATAAATTTAATATTTACACTTTGCCTCATGCACTTTCACCTTATGACAAGGCTGGTGTGAACCCGGAACCTTTGCTTCTTAAGACGTTCAGAAGGAGAAGTCAGGGTTGTTTCACAGCTTTGGTTTTACTTTAAAATTTTGCGTCATGGAAGCTTTAAAAGAACACGTGAAAGAATGAGTAACTACACACAAAACAGAACAGAGTACTATTTAAATAATACAAAACTGTTTCCAAACCCCGAAAATTGGAAAATTTATCAAAGACATTTTGAGTACAATCAATTCATACATTCACACTTGGAAACCTGTGACCGGTCAGCGGCAATCTTTGATGGCTACACGACAGTAAAAGTGTATTCCCAACTGAAGAAAAAACATGCTCCGATTTGGCTGGGAAAGGATAAAATTTACGAAACGTTGAATGGCTTGCATCTGCATGGTCACGTTCCTCGAAGCACCATGTATCGAATTAGAAACTTTGCAAGCACTGGAATTGTTGACTGGTGGGAGAAGCACATTGAATTTGTGCTGAAGCTAGTTACGTATGACGAGAATAATAGACAAACCAAAGCAGAGAATGGTGGTTCGTTTGGAGCTGAGCAACAAACTAATGTTCTCGCTATTTGTGTGGTTCACTGTTTTTGTCTTTTGGTGTCATTTTTAGTTTTCATGATTTTTGAGAACGGTTGGAAGCTGATGTTAAAAACAATACGGGATTTGTGTGTCAACATAAATCGGAAGATTTTTGTCGCGTTAATTCGCACGATACTAAAACGCCTACAACGCACTAAAGTTAAGCGCTTTAAACCGAATAAGGTCAAGTCAATGTTCACCGCCAAATTCAACCGTTAACACGCTTTAATTGGCTTTTGGTTTTTAAAATAGCAGCAATATCAAGTTTACTAATACCTAAGGGAAATTGTGTTCATAGTTTTACGTAAAGCAATCGACAAATATGCTTGTGCTAAAAATTTGTACAATTAATGGCTTCGTCTTTTGTTATTCTAGATTTAGATAAAATATTAATTGTTCAGTTTGGTATGCATAAATTATAATGAGGCTAAAGCTTTGTAAGTAATTTACAATTTACAAAACCATTTATATTTCTCTGTATTATACTTCATTTCCTAACGTTTAAGTCTAAATATTGATTCGCAAAGCTATTCAATAGACTGTGTGTAGAAGTGTTTTCTATCATTTGAAAGGAATAAATAACCTGGCAATTTTTCTCCGAACAAGTTGTGTAGAAAATGGATTTTCACAAGGATAATTTGATTTGATCTGTGTACAAAATTATCAATTCTGGTAGCATTTGACCGGAATTATAATAATAGTAGAGATAATTGGCTTATATAGTAAATGATAAGCTTACATTGTAAAAGATCGTAGTAAATAAAATGAGTATGAAGCCTGTAATTGGATAGTTCGAAAAAATCAGATAACCCCGTTTACAACAACAAATTGATGCTAATATACGAATTTATTTCAAAGTTTAATTAGGTGAATTCATTACCGTGTCATTTCAAAGATACTTAAAACTGTATTTTTTACAACTCATTAATTAACCTCTTGTGGTTTACACATTTTCCACTGATTGGTTTAAGTTGATGTATTATGCTACTATATCACATTCAATGCATTTAGCATATAACGTTTTTGTAGCTATAACGATTGTTCTGCCAAATCGCATTAGTAGTAAAGCATTCGAACTTTTAAGTGATAACTGCTTAAGTGTAGGAGTTTACTCAACAATTTTGTTGAATAACATAACCGCAAGTACATATATTAGTTTCGAATAATTTTGTCTGTCCACCTCGTCATTTTAAAGTAATTCTAAGCAAATTGTAGCAAACATTTTAAAAATAAATTATGGACTAAAGCTTACAAAATTATTAAATTGCAATTTAGTTCGTAATAGCGTAACCCAAATGGTTACAGTCAGTTTTCAATCGTTTGATTTAACCTAAGTGTAAATCCGTATAGCTGTACACACGTAAACTAATGTTCACCCCTCGTATTTTGCCAAAAGAATAAAACTGAAGGTTTAACTAAATATGAAGTTGTCCTATTGCTTACAAACAACAGCAAACAAGCTGAAATCAATTGCTTACGAATTCAAGGGAAAACGTTGGGATCAAGTGACTCTGAAAGATGCAGTTCATCAACATTTATTGATTCTAAACAGGATCTTAGGACCATTCAAAGTTTTTTACCCAAGCCTTGCACCAAGTTGTATTTTGGAAGATGCAAAACCCTTGAAATCGATGACAATATTCAAACTTGCAAACGTTGTGTGTTGCACAATAAACGTGCTGAGAGTAGCAAACCAACTTTTTGGAAAGAATGTGTCATTAAGTCCCGACGAAAAGTTTTTGTTAACTTATAAACTGGTTTTCTCGTTATCAATTCTCGTGTCAATCTTTTTTGTTTTTACGAAACACATGGAACTTTGCAACGTAGTCAATCAGCTTTGTAAATTGCCCAACGTAAACAAATTATTTTTGGTTAAAGGCTTTGGCATTTTTTGTCCGCATTTTTCAGTGATTGCAGCTATTTTCTACAACATAATTATGTTCAATAGTGCGGACAGTGTTCCCGTTCTAAGGGCTTTTTCATTTTATACAATAATTCTTGCGCTTCTGCAAATTTCTCTCTTTGCGTTGGAGGTTTACGCCAGCACAGTGTTTGTATTTTACATTGTGTTGACTACATACTATGGGATGTTTCTCAGCTACATTGCAATTTACTTGGCAGTATTTAACATGCTTGCTAGCACCAAAATTCAAGTAAATCAATTTCAATCAATACCACTTCAAGCTTTGTTGACTGAGTACCAAAAGCTCCTTCGTTCCACAAACTTGATTAACCATTGCTTTCAAAAACTGTTGGCACTGCCCGTGTTAGTGGTAAATATCACATCAGCAACGCTTTCTGGAGCAGTACTTTTGAACAGCACATTTGTCAAGACTGCCTCGAGTGGCACAATTTGTTTTGCAATTTTTGCAATAATAAATGCTTACGGGTTTTCCGTGTTTTGTTACTCATTTCCAGGAAAAGCTAATTCGGCCAGCTTACACGTTTTAAAAAACTTCAGGTACAACATATACAATCACCCAAGAATTTTCAGTTCAGCTTTGGAACGGCAGATGACTAAAGAGTTTAGGTGTGTGCTCAGGTCGTTAACAACCGTGAAATTCCGCTTTGGTTCAATTAGCTTTTATGAAAGAAGCACGCCTCTAAATATTTTGCACTTTGTACTCGATAAGACTATTGCAATTTCGCTAGTCTGGTAGTAAAGAAGTGTATTCTGAAAAATGTTTCTATGGAATGCAGTTAACAACAAAGTCTGCATTTTGCAAGCGTAATATTTCTAATAATGTTTGATCGTCTTGTTTTTATTGTTTTTTCACTCTTGTTAGCCACAAAATCTATTTCCTTTTGTAAGTTTTCTTCGTAGAAGTTGTTATGGTCTAAATAAACTCCGGGTAGTTACCAAGTGAACTCTGCAGCACTTAAAAATTTGCATTTTAAGGATAAATTTGTATCTACTGATCCTCCTTATTTTGATCGTGAATTTCAACCTGAAAACCAACCAGCTAAAAACGGTTTATTAAAAAAGTAATAGCTATTGAGTTTAGTAAAACCCAAAGAGAAAAATTTTTTTATTATAAGTAGTAAACAATTTATCATAATTATTCTATAATTTGCATTTAATTCATGTTCAAAAATATGTTCTCCAAATGCATTTTAAAGTTTTCATTAAACATGTTTTTAAAATCTATGCCAACAAAAGGACGTTATGCTCTACATGATCTCTATCTGCTAGAAATTTTTAATTACGTTGTAACTAGAGGGACAGTGTCTTATAATTCGAAACGGCAATTTTTCCGTAAGTATGTTTACTTCGCATTTGTGACAAATTGTATCTACTCACTCACTCATAAATTTTAAAAACTGTACTATTAGTTTTACAATTAACCAAGCAGTTTGTGTAAAAGGTTTACTAAAACTTTAATCGATGAGAAATGATGAAAATATTTCCACGCAAGATCTAACAGCTACCAAGTCTCATGTAATTTTATATAGAAAAATTAACTACGTTGCAAAAAACGAAATATTCGCTTTATTCAGTAAACTCGTGTTGTGAATCATTAATTTTCTTCAACATATGAAATGATTTTCTCATCAACAATAAAAACAACTGAATGAAGAAAATATGTAATGCTTTTGCCTGGAATCGAACTGAAATCCACTGCTTGCACGGTAAAGTAAAACCCGGAGATAGTTATTTTTCCCTCCTCGAAAAAATCTAAATTAACTTTATTTATGAACAAACAGCATTCTCAAATGTTGAGCTATTTGTCACTGCATGACTTTATGTAAGCTTTCATATATGCTAAAATTTTGGAAATTCGTCAAAAAAACTGAGTTTACGAAAATTCCCTCTGAGTAGAAAGAATTATTGATCTTATTCAAAACTTTGATTCAACTTTTAATTTCGAGTTAAATGTACGAAAAATTTGCGTACTGTCCACCACTGAAAATTCGTTTGAACAATATAAAGTTTGACATAGCTGGAAATCTAATTATAGATTAGTCAAGATGAATCGGTTTATTTTTGGCAATAAACCATGGTTAGAAAATAAGCGCACAGTAATTGTCAAATTACAAAAGAGGGATTCCAGTATGCTTAAGGAAGAAGTCTTTAAACAACCTCAAACCAAGTGGGCGATGCGCCAATACTTAAACACGAACCAAAAACACATAACCCGACACCATCCTCGCTGTCAATTGTTAGACCAGTTCCCAGAATCATGGCCTTAAACGAGTGACAAGCGGCTACGCCAGTTTCCAAACTGAATCCAAGTCTCGCTGTGACCACACCAATCCGTATGCCATGAGGTTCAATCAAAGGGTCTTTTGGAAGCATAAAGTCACTGTCTGTACCTGAATTAAACGCAAAACTTTAACACAATATTTTTAAAAAAGTTGCACTCATAAATATTTTTTGCTTACATTCCGTTTGATTATTTCGTTTTGTGTGTGAACTTAAATGCACATCTGTTACAAAAACATAAGAATATAAATTAATAATTTAAACGTTCAAATGTGCAAAAGTGGCAACATGGATTTGATATTCAATTAGATTTGAAATATTTCCATAATACCACAAAAAATTGTTAAGCATAGGAACATTACGTTCTTTATGGCGATGGTTTTGTATAAGATGCGCTTTTTGATGTGGCGACTGTGGCGAGTAATGGGGAGATGAGGACTGTGCTGAAGAGTGATGCGGTGAAGATGAGGGGTGCGATGACGAGTGATGTGATGAGTGGTGTGAGGATGATGATGAGCGACGTGATGCGCATGTTTTCAGTACAAAAACAGCGAACATAAAAACCCGGTATTCCATTTCTGATTTTTTTGGATAAAATAAACAAATTTGGAAAAAAATTGCTCAATAAGAAAAATATAGCACAGAATTTATTCATCTTTAAATGTTTGAATTTACTAAGTTTATGCTACGTATTTACGTATCAAGTACTTAGGTAGCTTTCAAAATAACAAAAAGCGTAGTGTGTTTCATTGCGATACTAGTTTACTAAGCAAGCCAATTAACTACATGTACAATTGACATATTTTTTAACCTTACCCATGCTTAGTGATCATGACAACAAATTACCTATAATATCTTTATGGTTTTATTAGCACTGTTTTATTATCAGCAATTCGTTATGAATAAGCTTCCTGATAACAAAAAAACTAATGCTGACACGATGTTCTTTTTGAATTGTAAAAAACGAATTTATTTTGAGATTTTATTACAAATGCGTACACTACATATTTCGTCGTCATCATCATCATAATATTTATAATTTATACTGTCACATAGTGCTGAAAAAATTCATACTTAAATACATATGTATCTAATTAATATTCATTTCAATCATCTCAAACCCCCAATAGTAATGCATCCTCCTCATTCCTTTTATCCTCCTAAATTCAGCGTTACAAATTGTTAACACCAACTTTTTATTGGCCACATAAATATGAAATTGTAAATGTAAACGAATTTCAATTTTAAAAGATATTCAAAGAATATTGACAGTGCTGGGGAATTGAATAAAGAAAATAATAAGCTAAATTAGTGCGTATTGGTATAATTTGTCGCGCGTGCTCTACAATAAATTATGTACGTTTTATTTCTGTCCTTTGTCAAGCAAGACAAATTTGTGTCGATGTCAGCTTGATGTGCAGTTGTCATTGAATTTAGGTTTCGACTGCGTCATTACCAGACTTTCTTGCTTTTCTGTTTGATACAGCAAGGAGTTTATAACAAGGAGTTTACTTTCAGTTGCCTCACAAGTTTCCAGAATTGGAATTCAGAAAACGATAATTAAATTTAGGCAAACATTTCTACATAAAAGACACAAATTTATTAATTACAGCTCAATTGACATCCAAATAGCCTTGTAGTCCCTGCATTTCCCTTTGCGTATAGTTTTATTTAGTTTGCGTTTTTGACTTCGAATTTGTAATCTCATTTAAAAATCCCTTGCAAGAGTTTCTACTTTTCCCTACGCTCTTCTAGACACTAGTTTTGTGCACTTTCAACAGCACTGCAAGCGAAATAATTCTTACTTCTATTTTGCAGTCTAACGTTTTCCGTAGCAACTGCTTTGTATGCATTTCATTGAGTATAGGTATTTTATAATTTTTTGTGCCCTCTCAGCAACCCATTTTCAATCATTCCTGTGCTTGGAATTTTTGTTTGAATCAATCTCATCATCTGATCTGCAGAAATTTGCAACATCAGCCTCAGGGTGAAGTCCCATTAGTATCATTTGTGTTCGTTTTCCGAAAGAAATCAGACACAATTAGTTAAATGTTGCAATGCAATGGAGTTTCACGGTTCTTGAAATTATCGTTAGCTAAAGCTTTAGGTCCAGCAATAACAATTTTATTTTCATTTGTACCGAATACAATGCGCGCGGAAAGAACAATTTTACTTAAATATTGTCCGTCCTTCATGCATCTGCCATGCGATGTCAATTTTTTCTTATTTTGCAGATACTTCATGATGGCTGTGGTTCGTTTTAAAGTCGTGCATTCTATTCAAATCACAAGTACGTATTGAGGATTTTTACTGAAAGGTTTTAAATGTCAGTAGACAATTTTGAGATGAGAGGTATAAAATGAAGTGTTTTTTGTTCTTCCAGCTAGATTGAAATGAAATGATGAGCACTCAATATAACTTTTAATTGTGCAGTTTACTTAAATTAAGTTCACAGGCTTTGGATTTTTATTCAAGACTCTTGGTAGAATTTACGCTCTAATATAATATGTTAAATACATATGAACACTGAAAAAATAAAATATGGTGTGGGTTTTATCAAAAATTTGAAATATTTTTATGTCACACTTTGTCAGAATAATATTTTATTACCAAATGTTAGCTGTGCTAAGCACATTGTGAAGAACTACTTCATATTTACAATAACCGACACTGGTCTCAGAGACAAGTGCATATGCTGCTATTGACAAAGTGTTAGATTATCAGGCGCGAGTACTCAAAAATCTTAGTGTGTAAAATGCATAAATACATTTACATTACAGCAGTAGTTAATATCTGGGCTGTATAGTAGTTAGCAGGTTCAAAACTGAACAGGCAAAGCAATAATTGATTTGGAAGTGTTGCTTTTCTCATGTTTTCAGAAACGTTAAATTATCCGAAAATAATCCTAACCGAATGTTTTTAGGAATTAAGTAAAATGTTTCGGTAGAAATCCTTTTGAAATTCAAACTTTAAGTTCGACTAAATTCAATAAAGGCAATATTGTACAAATACAGCATAATACATTATGTTTTTGAAGTGACAGTTAATCAGTCGTGAGTAGTAGTCAACTTAATAAACCCTTTTACATGTCACAAGCTAAATAGTACTCAATTGATATCAAGTTAAAAATTAGATTTATAAGTATTTTCTGAAACCAGTACAATTTTTCTTGCAAAAACTTCAGTTAAATTTTATTCAGTATTCCTCGACATTACTGCTAAAACAAGCACAACTTTATTCCTTCAAATAAATATTCAAGCAACAAAATGTGTTGGTTCTCGTTCAGTTGTATTATATTTTTGGGGTTAAACTTCCAATTTTCATTTGCAAAACGTGCTATTTTTAGCAACGTAGCAATACAACCACTTTCACTACCATATCAACCTAATGAAAACCCCAAATTGGACACATCGATAACATTGTACAGAATGCCTTTTGTGTACAACTTAAACGAGCTGCTAAAACCTTTTTCGAAGTGCCTAATAAATATCGAGGGTTTATACAACGATGACATTAATCAGTTTCAGAATCCAATACTGGTGAGATTTCTAGCACTTGGTTTTCTTAACTACACAGAAG
>JAANSP010002993.1:0-11948 GCA_036850745.1 Homidia socia | reverse complement strand
ACGAAATTAGATGCCATATTTGTAATGCAATGCCATACAAACAAAACAGACCAATTGTTCGACCTCGGAATAATACGTTACTACAAAAGATAAGAATGAGGATTAAAAAATCCACTTTAATGCTCCAGTTGGATGATTTTTTTATCCATGATTTTTTTTTGTTTTCAATTTTGTTTTGATGATTCGACATAGTTGTCTTGTTATTTTCCGTCCAATATCACTTTTCTGTAGTTGTAAAGCAGTAGTAATTCTTTTTTATTGGTCATCTACAAATCCTGTGAACATTTCTCACGAAACCGTCTTCCAGCTTTATGAAATTTTTGAGATCAGGAAACAATAACAATCAGGTCAAACGTACTTTTTGTTTCTGTGAAGTAAGATGGGTTAAAGGAAGTACCCTAATTAACAATTGCACTACACTGCAGGAAATTTCGTAGCGTCACTATATTATCATGATTACCTATCATTTCCATTATTTTAGCTTCCCCCTAGGTATTATCTTTTTGCATTGTATGAGGAATTTTATTTTCCATGTGGAGTATATGGACAATAATATTACGCTAAAGTTGTGTTGTGAAGGTCGTCTATAAAAATGAAGCTAAAACTGAAAAGAGGATTATTTTAATGCTGAATGTATTCATTCCATATAAACCCATGCTAATTATTTCTCACACATTTTAATAATTATCATTGAGAAGAAAGAATCAGAACAAAGTACGTAAATATATACGTGCAATGTGCATGCATATACAACGTGTTCTTGCGTAGGCAGTTAAAAAATAATGTAGGTGAATCCAGATCTGAGATCGTCATCAAATCAACTCTGTAACTTATCTTTGATGATGATAAGCTATTTACATGGGTATAAATTGCAATTTCTCACAGGAAGATTTTTCTTCCTTTTATTTCAATAATATCCTTTCTTTTAGATTATTTTATTGCCAAGTTAGGTAAATCACAAACCAGAATCCTACTATACAGAGCAGAAAACTTGAATTTATTTTTGTAAAAATTGTAAAAAAGATGCGTTTGAAATGATTGAATTAATGGAAAAAAAATCCATAAACAATTCAACTGCATGCAGATATGTCATGCTTGGTGAATCGTATGTCCACAGGAACTTTTCTTAGAATCTGAAAACAAGTTTTTCGGGCAAAATGTATATTTACCTCAAATGAGTATGTCCGCAGTCCGTACTGGCGCACTACACAATCATGTGCATTTCAGACTTGGCTAATTTAAAACTTGCAGCATCTCCATTATTTTTACATTTGCAATTTTAAAATAATCACGTGTCTGCAATTCCAATACCGCCCCTTTGAATCGTGTCTATTTTTCATAAAAATTTGATGTCGATTTTTTAGAGTTTTTGTTTTATTTGTATATTTTGGTATTATCGTCATAAATGCTAATTATTATATTTACCTCAAATGTCCGCACTACACAAGTATATGCATTTCACACTTGGCCAATTTAAAACTTACAGCATCTCCATTATTTTTTACATTTGCAATTTTAAAATAATCACGTGTCTGCACTGCAATTGCAATGCCGCCCCTGTGAATCGTGTCTATTTTTCATAAAAATTTGATGTCGATTTTTTGGAGTTTTTGTTTTATTTGTATATTTTGGTATTATCGTCATAAATGCTAATTATATATGTATGAATGACTCCTTATGATTCTTTTTTTGTGCGTCTAGTAATTTTTTTTAGAAAAAATGGTAATGACTTCACATAAATACCTAACTGTTTGATGATATTTATTTCTATTCCACCTTACACAGGCTCTTCGACTTAGCAAAGCAGCTCAAGGCAAAAGTTCCATTGGACAAATCGTCAACTTGCTCTCGAACGACGTCAGTCGTTTCGATTACAACCTTCACTTTGTTGCATTCATCTTCGTGGGACCTGTACAACTTATAATCTTCTTTTACGTGCTGTACAGCGAACTGGGTGTTGCTTCCGTTGCTTGGAGTTGGCTATGTCCTTCTTCTCTCACCTAGTCAATGTAAGTGAACTGAAATTTCCTCGAAAACGTAAAAAATGATAAAAAATGATGATTACCAACTTTGTCTTCATAGTCCATATACTCAACATTTTTGCTTATTTTGAAAAAATATACACGTATTCTGCAAACCAGTGTAGCGTCTTGACTTACAAAGACTGGTCAAGGACGTATTTATAGTGAAAATGATAGCCTTTTGTTTGGCTCGTGCATGCATATTTTCTACAAAAAAAGTCAATATGGTACATCAAGTATCAATGACGAAATGAATGATGAAAACTAGATGCCAACATTTTGCTACCAACTTTGTTTTATTACTTGCTCATTTTCTTTCAAAATTTCTAAACATTCTATAATGTTAAATTATTGTTGTAACGAATAATGGCCTGGTTAGCTGGATGTAATGAGAAAAATGCATTATATCACGGTATCGTTTTTGTTGCTCGTCCAATTGTTCACTTAGCAGCTCACTCACATTATTCTGGTTGTCTGATGATGATAATGTTGATGACGTTGTAGTAGACTACTAACTAGATTACTAGCTAGACTGTGTCAAGTTTATTTTAATGGTATATTATTGTTAGGTACTTATTGAGTTCTCCAGCTCAAATCGTCAAAATTACTGTATTATGTAAGATGGTGCAAACGAATAATAGCCTGGTTAGCTGGATGTAATGAGAAAAATGCATTATATCACGGTATCGTTTTTGTTGTTCGTCCAATTGTTCACTTTGCAGCTCACTCACATTATTCTCCTTGTCTGATGATGATAATGTTGATGACGACTTTAGGAGTAGACTACTAACTAGATTACTAGCTAGACTGTGTCAAGTTTATTTAATTTTTTTACACATTGCATCGTTTCTTGCTTGCATGTTTGCAAAATTGTATAGTTGTGTAGTCGTAATTTTTACACGTTTTTCATTTCTCATATTTCTCAACCTTAATTTACGTCAATTTTTTCTACATTTTTATGTTATCTGACCACACGCTATGTCTTTATGCCATGCAACAAACCACGCATGCGCCAACGTCCGTCCTCCAACGATTTTTTTCTTCCCTTGTCTCGTCACACTGAGCAGTTTTTATCGGAAAGTTGTCGGCAATTTTCCGGACGCAAATTGCCGAGCAAACGGATGAAAGAAGCCAGATCATGAATGAAATCATCATGGCCATGAGACTAATCAAGTGCTACGCCTGGGAAAAGCCATTTGCCAAAGTGATCAACAGCATTCGAGCGTACGTTTGATGGTTTCTTAAAATTTAAATAAAAACTTGCATAAAAATCATCAATGAATTAACAACATAAACCAGCTAACAAGCAAAAACGGTTTATTGTTATTTTTTCCAGGTTGGAAATTATTTTTCTACTTATTGCTTGAATTTTTTGTTTGTTAATTTTAGAAATGAAATTAAAGCTCTGATGCGCCGTTCCTACTTGAGAGCGTCTTTTATGGGTGTTTTTACCTCAAATTTTACCTTTGTTCCCTTCCTTACTATTTTGGTGTATGGACTGATAGGAAACACTGTAACCCCAGACAAAGCTTTCTTTGCTGTAGCCATGTTTAACGTAATGACAGAAATCATGATGTACTACGTTCCAAATGCAGCTGCTTGTATTGGAGAACTCGTTATCTCCATTGGCCGAATGCAGGTAATTATGATGCTGGAAACCCTGTAAAAAATAATTTCTCTGTGAACTATGAGCAAGAAAAAATGATAAACAAATTGTTAATGGCCGCTTGGCTGCCTTTACGGCATTTGTTCGCTCAGAAATTAAGCATGTATTATTCCATTTATTTTTATTATGCAATAGGTTAAATAATGATATATATTTTTAGAAACATGTTTATTCGTTATCTCCATTGGCCGAATGCAGGTAATTATGATGCTAGAAACCCTGTAAAAAATAATTTCTCTGTGAACTATGAACAAGAAAAAATAGTAAACAAATTGTTAATGGCCGCATGGCTGGCTTTACGGCATTTGCGCGCTCAGAAATTAAGCATGTATTATTCCATTTATTTTTATTATGCAATACGTTAAATAATGATATATATTTTTAGAAACATGTTTATAATGCCTATATACAATTTTTTCAACTTCTCAACAACATGGTACTAATATGACGAGTGTAATTTTTCTTTTGGTTTTTCCTCGTTTTAAAGGAATTTTTGCTTTTGGAAGAACAAGGTATTAACAGACATTTGAACATTAAACACAATACACAAGAGAGCAGAGTCCGACCGAGAATCCATATGGAAAATATTTCAGCAAGGTTAGTAGTACCCATCATCTTTTTACTCCTTGACTGATTATCTTTAGTAGTTTTCCACTCAAGATTTGCAAACAATAATAAGTCGGTATATGCGCGACTGATTTGTGGAAAACCACTTTTAGGGTAGAAATTTTATGTATATAATTACATAAAGCAGGTCAGTTGTCAGTCGGCTGTTACATCACACAAATGATGATGATAGATGAGCAAGACAAAGAAGTTGATCTGATACCTGACCTAATACAAAAATGCATTGTTTTAATGAAATGAATCATGATGGATGATCGTGAAAATGATATGAAGTTTTAATTTGTGTGGTTTTATGGATTGTGTTTTTAGCTGGCAAGATGACGTACAAACGCTGAAAAATTTAAGTTTTGATGTGAGCGGCGATAAAGTGGTTATGGTAGTTGGGCCCGTGGGATCAGGAAAAGTAAGTGGGAGTGCTTATATACCTAATTTATTTGGGCTACCGGAATAAATTGTTCTGGTTAAATCTGGTTTTTGTTTTGAAATAATAACAACAAATGTACTTTGGATGGAAGAAGCGAGTAAATATGCATGAGTAATGATTTTGTAATTAAAAGAATTATTTTTAACAATGTTTTTCTCTTAGACGTCACTTCTTCAAGGCTTAATTGCTGAGCTGCCATTTAACACTGGAAGATGCGATTTGGAAGGGAGAACGGCTTATGCATCTCAAGAGCCTTGGTTGTTCCCTGCAAGTGTCAGAGATAATATTCTCTTTGGTCGTCCGTTTATATCTGAAAAGTACTCCAAAGTTATTCACGTTGCAGCCTTGGAAGATGATTTGAAACAATTTCCTTTTGCGGATATGACAATGTGCGGTGAAAGAGGAATGAGTTTGAGTGGAGGGCAAAAGGCAAGAATTAACTTGGCTCGAGCTTTGTATCAAGATGCGGACATTTATCTTTTAGACGACCCTCTTTCAGCAGTCGACTCTGCGGTGAGCAGGCATATATTTGAAAAGTGTGTACAAAAGCACTTGAGAGGACATTTAAGAATCCTCTGTACTCATCAGTTGCAATATTTGCCACAAGCGGATCACGTCATTGTATTAACGGACGTAAGTTTATAGATTAAATTCAATTGCCAATAAATTCAAGAGTAATGGGCTATTCATATACACGTCACAATGTCCTTTTATAGGGCAAAGTGAAAGCCCAGGGAAGCTATGATGACCTTCTCGAACAAGGTGTGGACTTTGTCCAACTCTTGGCCAAAGAAACAGACCGGGAGGCTGAAAAGAAAAAGAAAGAAGCAGACGCGGCTGAGGCAATTGAAGAGGCAACACATGCACCAAAGCAGGAAGCAAAGACGTACGAGGAAGAAAAGGACTGCGATAAGCCAGACGCCAAGAAAGAATCCATGGCAGAGGGTCGTGTCACTGCGAAAACATACTGGGCCTACTTCAAATCAGGAGACTCTGTATTTGGGATTTCATTCCTTATAACGGGTTTCCTCTCTTACGCAAGTTCTTGTTAGCTGTAACGACTACTGGCTTTCATTGTGGCAAGTTTTGAACAAGAATTTCCAATTTTATTTTATTCGAATCAATTATATACGCTTTGGCTGACGAAGAAGAAGGACTTGGCTGAGGAAGAAGAAAAAAGGAGAAGGATTGTGTATAGGGTAAAGTTGGTTATTTTTATTTAAAAAAATCTTACATCAACAGGACCACTTCAGAGGAAGAGAGAGCCTTAACTGTGCTTAATCATGGATATAAGGACAACATTATCATTAACGAAATTGAACACGAACCAAATTTCATTCCACACAACGAGACCATTCTAGGAGACAACTCAACATACGGTGGAAACAGCTCTGCAGGCTCTGGTTTTTACAATTACCATATGGATTATTGGACTTTCCGAACTTTTGTTACATAAATACGTTGTTGAGGATGAACACGAGTACTTTTGGAGGAAGCACATTTACATGATGTTCTACATTGGGATCGCAGTGCTTGTTCTGGTGGTGGACGTCGTGAGAAGCATCTACATGTTCTACTATACCATGCGAATCAGCAAAAATCTTCACACGAAAATGTTTAAATGCATTGTACAAGCTCCCATAAAGTTCTTTGATGATAACCCATCAGGTGCTTTATATAATCTTATATAATGACGTGTCTATAATTTGTAGAAAAAATCAGTCTTTTAATAATGACGACAGCGGATAGATAAAACATTCAAAGCACATTAGCATGGTGTGAAGAAAGACACACGTGGTGTGCGTCACTTATTTTAATACGTTGTCTCGTCTGTTTGACTTTTTTGTCATGCGTCTCTAGGTCGGATAATGAACCGGTTCACCAAGGACATTGGAAACTTGGACGAGTACCTGCCCCTGACCATGTTTGATACTTTGGATATTGGTTTGAGAATTGCTGGAACGATTGTCATTGTCTGTGTCTCAAACTACTATTTCATTGTACCGGCCATTATTCTCTTGTGTGCATATTGGTATATCAGAAGCTTCTTCTTGACCTGCTCTAGAGGCATCAAGCGTGTGGAAACTATCAGTAGGCTTAAATAATATTGATTTATGATGCAAATACTGATTTATGCTGATTTCAATGCTTTTAATTACCTATTTTATGCTTTGTGCAGCGAGAAGTCCTCTGTATACCCACTTGTCTACTTCGGTCGTTGGCCTATCCACAATCAGATCTTCTAAATCACAAAAACTTCTCATGGATCAATTTGATACGTTGCAAGATATTCATTCTTCATCTTGGTATCATTTTATTGCCGGAAATAACTGGTTTAGTATCTGGTTGGAAATCACTTCTGTTGTTTTCATTGTGATTGTGGCATACAGCTTTGTCGGCTTGTCAAGCTGTAAGTGCAACGATATGGGGAAATATGAGAAAATGCTAGATGACACACTTGATATATGTTCATTATTGTAATTATTGTAATGTTCTTTCATTGTATTTTCAGTTACAACTAGCGGTAAAGTCGGGTTGACAATCGCCTCTTTGCTTCAGCTAATGAACATTTTGCAGTTTGGAATGAGACAGAGTGCTGAGATGGAGAACTTGATGACTTCAGTTGAGAGAGCTTTGGAATACACAAAGATCAAGCCACAAAAGGACACCACCAAAGGTGAGAAATTGCATATTTGACGACACCAAAATGACGTTAATGGGTTTTAAGCTAAAACTTTAAAACACATTTTATTTTATTTTTAAAACAGAAACCCGAAGAGGAAATCCATCCAAGAGCTGGCCTCAACGTGGAAAAATAAGGCTACGTGACGTCTGTCTCAACTACGATGAAGACAAGGTTGTTTTGAACGAGTTGAACTTTGTACGTTTGTCTCAACTACGATGAAGACAAGGTTGTTTTGAACGAGTTGAACTTTGTCATTGACGCCAAAGAAAAGATTGGAATTGTCGGAAGAACTGGCGCTGGAAAGAGTTCCATTATTGCTGCCTTGTTCCGTCTTTATGAACCTGATGGTGATATTCTAATTGACGGCTATGACACTGGAGCAGTCCGCCTTCCCGATTTGAGAAAAAATATTTCCATCATTCCTCAGGTATAGCCTACTGAAATGTACATGTGCATGGAGTCTTAAAAATGTGCTGGAATATGTCTATAAGTGGTTTGGTTTCTATAAAACGCTTTTATTTTTTGTAGGATCCTGTTCTTTTCTCTGGAACGATTCGTTACAACTTGGACCCATTTAGGTAAGTTTTATCAACTTGATTCAGTTCGGGAGAAGAAAACTCCACAATGCCCATATTATGTACTACCATGGACGTATAAACGAATTGATGCATAATTCTCGTAGCGAGTACCTTGATGACGCTATCTGGAAGGTTCTGGAAGAAGTTGAGCTAAAAAGTTCTGTTCCAGCGCTGGACTACCGAGTTTCCGAAGGAGGTACAAACTTTTCCATTGGTCAAAGACAGCTTTTCTGTTTGGCTAGAGCGATTCTTCGTAGAAACCGCATTTTGGTGATGGACGAAGCTACTGCTAATGTGGATCCAGGAACAGATCAGTTGATTCAGCGTACAATCAGAACAAAGTTTGCTGATTGTACCATCATTACCATTGCTCACAGACTGCAAACTGTTATGGACTGTGACAAAATCTTGGTTTTGGATAATGGACATCTCCAAGAATATGACCATCCTCATATTCTCTTACAAAACCCCAAGGGAAAGCTAAATTAGCTTTATATTGCACACTGGAAATGCGAACCAAAAGTTTTTAAGAGAAGTGGCCGCTAGGGTAAGATTGAGCAATGTCAATGATTTCAAAAATTGCTACCCTCTGCTATAATTGTGCTAATTTCTATTGTTGCGTTTTAAAATTTTCAGGCATGGGACGAAAGGCAGGAGAAACTAGGATTGAATTAGTGTTTTTTAAATTTAGTGAAGTACAAAATGTACCTTTAATTTTTACTACCTCTTTCTTTGTACTTTTTATTCATTCTTTAAATCGCAATTTGCACTGACTAAATAATTTCTTTTAAAGATCTTAACGAGAGAGATAGATTTGTTCATGTTTTATACTTTGTCAAGCTTTATATTACTTTAACCTTTTCAGCAATTAATGATTTGGGTTTGTTCATACATACGCACCAATAATTATTATGTATTACTAATTACTAGTTAAATAAGAAACTAACATTATTGTTACTACTGCATGGTAATGTAGAATATAATGTAAATATTAAGCTTGTAAATAATTTTTGCAACACATTTACAGACTTTTAGATGTACAAATTCAAACACTGTAACTGTAATACGCTACTAACAGCTACGTTTTATACTACATAACATACTACATTGTGCAATATTTGTGATATATTGTAAATAAATAAAAAGCTTCTGAATAAATCAACACAACTTAAATAAATCAGCAGATTTACTTGAAACGCCTTTTCCAGTTAATTTCAGCACAGTTTTTCAATTACTGGACGAATAAAAAAGTGGATGCGCTTAGTAATATTGTATGCTTGCCAAAATTTGCATATGTACCTGTATCTAAAAAATATTTACTTTGATTCGCACATTAAACAATTTTGATTATCACAGCTTAGAATTTTTTGGAATTGTTGGAATATTTATATTACACGGTAATTTAAATATTTAAATGTATATCTAGCTGCCAAGTACTATTTTTTCAGCACAGTTTTTCAATTACTGGACGAATAAAAAAAATGGATGCGCTTAGTAATATTGTATGCTTGCCAAAATTTGCATATGTTTGCAAATCTTTACTTTGATTCGTACATTAAACAATTTTGATTATCACAGCTTAGAAATTTTTGGAATTGTTGGAATATTTATATTACACGGTAATTTAAATATGTATATCACTGTTAGGATGTTCTTCTGGATGAATAAATGTAGGTGATAACGATGGCGGTGTTGACGATTTAGACTCCATTCGATNATGTAGGTGATAATGATGGTGGTGCTGACGATTTAGACTCCATTCGATCGACCTCTTGACAAGCTTCTAAAACAACTGCATTGAATGCTTCGTGACTATCTGCGTAAACGTGATGCCCAGACACAAGCACCTGAAAGAAACAATTTAGTAATACGTAACGAAAAATTTATAGCTTTAGGAAATGCTGAAAATTTTAGACCGGAATGTGTGCATGCTTTGTTTTCTTACGTGAAAGCCAACGTACGATGAAGAACGAATTTCTCGAATTTTTTCGCCAGGGTAGTGATCTACCCATGAACGCGATCCATACACAAGTGTCATTGGAACACTGGGATGCAGTAAGTGGAATCTACGACAAAGGGGATACTTTGCCCATCCAAAGGTTAACATCATGGAATGATCTATTATGGTAAATTAAATGGGATTTATTACCTAATAAACAGTTGTGGAAAATATCATACACAAGTGTCATTGGAACACTGGGATGCAGTAAATGGAATCTACGACAAAGGGGATACTTTGCCCATCCAAAGGTTAACATCATGGAATGATCTATTATGGTAAATTAAATGGGATGTATTACCTAATAAACAGTTGTGGAAAATAAATACATATCGATAAAAATATTCATCAAACTTACAGGCTGTTTCTCCTCTGCAAATATAAACAATGAAATAGTCAAATTTTAGATTTATGACTGCATGCTTATATTTGAAAAATATCATCTTTTTCCAGAGAACTTACGATGTAGGTTTTTGTACATTGCAGTGAAAAATGTAATTTGCTACTTTAGACGGTGCATCTTCCAAAATGTGAATAAAATTGGAAATTAGATCCATACGAACACGCTTAATTAACTCCACGCCCATAGGACCCAGAAGACGGACTGTCCATAATGGACTCAATGGGATTGTGTCCAAAAAACGAATTATAAAACGATGCGTTGCGGTTACGTGGTTCAGCTCACTTAAAGATTCTGGCTTCTCATTAATGCCCTATGCGATAAAAAAAATATTTATAAAGTTGAAATATTTTTTTCGGACTATGCAACATAATTTAATATTCAATTTTAGCAAATTACCCATGGATCTGCCAGTATCATATGCGCTACTCTGTTTGGATGATGAATTGCGTAGGAGAAGACTAAAAATGCACCCATGCTGTGGCCTACCAAAATCATTTTATCCAGTTTCAATTTAGCCCTCCATGCTTCAATACACATGACAAACTGTTTTTCAGCTTCCGCAGGATCCGAACTAAAAGTGGGTCTGCAACTCTGGCCGAAACCGGGCATGTCAAATGAGTATATTGGCCTTTTAAATTCTGCCAACCCATCGTAATTTAAACACCAAAGCGCTTGACCGCTAGCAAAGCCGTGAATTAACACAATAGCAGCTCCAGAGCAATCTTTGTTCAATGCGGCCGTCCAAATTTTTATCGGCTCACCGGGCAAGGTGTCAACATTTCCGATATTTACGTAGCCAAACGATATCGGTGTTTTTACACCTTTTTGGGGCAAAGTGAGAAAACAAATTTAAAAATGATTCCTGTTGCACATTTTGTACTTTAAAACAATTTTGTTAAGTTAATAGGTTTACAAGCTACTAAATCTTCTTCAGCTTTGCGTAAAGCATGTTTGGATGTGGGGCACCAACGCATCCAGCTCCAAGGAAAACTGAATCCAGTACAAAAAATAATCAATTTTCAATGTTGAATGTGTGTAAAACAAGAACTAAAAATGAATGAAAAGTAGTTAGGGACAGATAGGACCAAAACATACCCGTCACTATCTTCTTCTTTCACATCACTGTCCAGCTCCCAAATGTCAGCGAGTCTTTCTGATGGGTGAGCTTCTTCCATTGTTGAAAGAAATTTAACGAAAATTTTGAAATGAGATTACAACTGCAAGAGAAAATGATATGAGAGGTATAACTGCAAACTAGAATTTCCGTACTTTCAAATTGAAGAGTTTTATCTGAAAATTTACTATATGCACCTTAAAGAAAAAGGATTGACTGACAGCTAACCATTATTAGCTACTTGTCTCGATTTTTTTTCTCTCTCTATTGGAAACTATATTATGTTTACGCAGTACAACAAAGAGGAAAACCATGAGATAGCCAGGATGTCAGTGAATTTAGCCCCTCTTTCCATAATATTTGACCAGCATTTACTAACACAAATTAGTAACTGGGAAAAATGAATACAAGCTAAAGCTGTGATAATTAA
>JAANSP010002991.1:0-11949 GCA_036850745.1 Homidia socia | reverse complement strand
AGATTGACAGTAAAAATCTTTAGCTCACGACTTTATTTCAAGTCAGTCATGAATAATTTTTGAAGGCTTGTTTTTTGTCAAGAAAGTTTTGACAAAAGCAAGACAAGTGTGCGGTGGTCGTAAAGCAATTTACGTTACGTAGAAAATAAAGCAATTTGAGGAGGATGATTGAGGGATTTGATTAGAAGAGTATAAAAATCAAACTAAAGCAGTGAGTAAATAAGTGTCGCCTTAGAAGAAAAATGATAACGGGCTATGTTCAAACTTAAGCCATTATTGTACGGCATGTAAAATTGTTTACTTTTTGTCCAGTCAAGTCTAAATGAACACAATGAAGTGAAGAGAAAAAAGAGTGAAAAGAAATCTGCGTAATCTATTGTGAGACATTTTTCTCATTATCTCTCGGTCCATTGAGTTATATGAGGGTAGGCAAATACTCATTACGATTAGTTTGTTATAAGCTTTTAACACAACACAGGTGTTGATGCTGGTGGTGCTGTGAAAAAAGGTAAGTAGGTAGATACTTAATCAGCTTTTGTTCGACCTAATATCTCACCTAAAGTGGCTGTGAAAAAGAATGGGACTTGCACCATCATATATAAAGGGATTTTTATAAAGACAGGTGTAATGAGCCGGGGAAGGTATTAACACGTCGTCGTCACTCTATCAGTTAGTTTTGTAGTTTTAAAATAATAACAATAATTGACTGTAGGAAGAAAAAAGCCAGAAAAAATGGAAAACTTTTTTTTTATAAAAAAGCATCAGTCTATCGTCCGTCCACACACTTTTTCCTTATCATGAAATTTACGCTTTTACACACATTATGATGACATTAGTTGTTTATTGAAGACAGCAGTAGCGAAATGAAGACACCACGGCTACACAGTTTATGAGCGTGCCTTCAAGGTGTCGCCGATGCATTAACGGTGATGATCAAACTAATGGATTTTTAAGAAAAAGTATTCTACTTCAAGAGAAATACGAATAGAAAGAAAGTANCTACTTCAAGAGAAATACGAATAGAAAGAAAGTAGAAGCAGAGAAGTGAAGAACGTTTTTGCTCGTTAGTTGTATACAGACATTTCGATTCGCGTTTCGGCAAATGAGCTTCTGCTGCTGTTGCTGCTACCATCAAACAAAAAGTTTTGTTGGAGTAATTACACTCACGAATCACGACAGCAAAATTTATTCTACTTGAGAATCTATTCTCAACATGCTCATCATAATCATCATCATCAATGGGAACAAGCAGCAAAGCAGTGGCAGCAACACCTTCATCATCAGAGCTTTGCAAGTTTGTTTGTTGTGCAGCTCGTATTGTATTACATCATTTCCTTTGCACCACCTACTTAAAATATAATTTAAAAGAACGTGATCTTTGATGCGGACAATAGGCAAACTTGATACGGCACATGATACCAATACTTGTTACCAAAATCATCGCGCGAGCTGTAAAGTTTGTACTAATTGTTTATGGTTTTGCTCGTTGAAATTGATCTCAAATATTAATTACAACAAAGAAGAGTATTTTTATCACCCTTTTATATCGAATAGCAGCATTGGAAGGTCGATAGAATGCCGACGAGGATGGTTTCATCAATCAAAGCAATTTGCTATATACCACGTTTACAATTTATGTAATTATATATCTAGTAGAATGTAGCATAATTAAATGTGCAAAGTATTTTCAATTCTGCGTAGCTATCGAATGAGACGTTAGCCACAAAGAAACGACCAACAACGTGTAACGTCATGTTATGCTGTTTGCAAGAAGAAATGTGCCAATTATACACATGCTCTGTATAATGTATCATTGCACTTCTTGAGAATTTCAGTTTTTGGTTACATTACGGCATTTAGGTTCAAGTCTCAAAAAAATTTGAAAAAATAAGTACATGTTTTGTTTGGAATGAGCCATTGGATTTTACAACAGTATCAGTAAAAAAGCAGAGAAGAAGAGGGGAGATTTGTATACACAAAGAAAGTTTATTATCAAGCAAAACCGATTTTTTTATTTCCGGTTGCTCTTTCGCTCTCCATGCATCTCCTCCGCTTCATCTTGTTAAAAATGTTATGCGGTAAAAATAGACATCACAAGAAAAAAGGTATTTTACAACTTCTTTCAAACGTAAAAAACATGCTAGTTGTAAATATACGCAAAAGGAATCCGCAATATGAATATTCATTAAGAAAATGCTGCACTGCTACTACTACTACCACTCACTATTCGTGGCAAAATCTTATTTCAAAGTTCAATACTTTCTGGCATTTTTAATGGAACTTGGAAACGCATCTTGAAAACGAGCAGGCAAATTATCGAATTGAATGCGCAAACCCATTCTACTTTATTACTGCAATTAATTAGTGCTTGCTAAAAAACTATGCTGCTGATCTTTTTTCAATTATACTCAGCAGTAGAAAGCAGCACTACAACAGCGTCAATGTTGCAAAGTGCACTAGTAGGAGCAGCAAGCGAGCAATGTATACAACACGCAGATAAATAAATAAATAACAAGTCGTTAATGTAAAATTGTGTGGAAACAATAGTTGTGTGAATAAAAGTTGGCAGTATAAATTTGTTTTAGCGCACACATATGTATATAATATGTTGCTTTCAATGGTTTCATGTCGGAATACGCTTTTTATTAGATGTATTTTATTACTGTGGCTAATAGCCCTCATATAAGTAATTAATGCGTCGGCAGTGAAGTGAGAATAGGCGCCGACGACGAACGACCATATCATGTGTGTATACACAATGGAAAGAATGATGATCGTCATCATGAGAGAAAATGAGAATCTTCCTTTATCCCTATTACTTGTCTGAGAAGAAGGATGGTCCATTCGATTGCGTTTTTATTGTTTCTTGCATATTTTATAGCGCTTTAAGATTAATTGCTTGTGTGTGCTCACGGTGCCTGAATTTTTAAGAATAGAAGAGGATCATGTAACAACGCTTTTAGCTGATTCTTTCTTGTTCCATTTTGAGCTTTTTCTTTCTCTGCAACACCAAAAACCATCCCTTCTTCTTTGTTGTTCAAAGGGTATGTGTCGGTCGGTGTGCAATGAACAGCAACTTGGTTAACGCGCAGGTCATCCAGTCATCCTATACATCTTCCTCACCAGCCATGCCACACAACAGCAAAAAATAATAATAACAATAAAAGAATAATGTGGTACATTTCTAAAATGATTACTTCAAGTAACAAAATAATAATAATATAATGACGTGTATATGCACATGTGTTACTAATCAAACAAGTTTTAAAAATCCAGAGAGGCACTATAAAAAATGTTCTCAAGCAAGCCAAGCGTCAACAGAACCACTCAACCATAAATTTCAAATTTGCATAGACTAAGATAAGACAACGTACTTCAACATTACACACATATTCTGCTAAATTATGTACCTATATATAAGCATGTGTGTTTGTGTTTGCAAGAATAGTACAAATGTTTGTGCACATTTCACCTCAAAATAGCATCATTATCTGATGGTGATGAGGAATTGATTCAACGCGCAGATAAACACAGTATTATGAAAAAAGGTTGCGGTTGCGACTTTTAAAAAAGTACTTTGTCTTTGCTAACAATCCGTTAAATTGTTTTGTTTCATGGGCATTTTTTCAACTTGTAAAAAACACCGACTATAGCCAATGTGTCACTCGGCTTATTTAAAGTGCCGATCCCACGTTGACATTTCAAATGTGACGTAGAAAAAAAGTTATGGCATATGCATCTTGATATGTTGTGTGTATGCCTGAAAATTATTTTGAAAAGGAGCAAGAGGAAATCCCAACTTGATTCATTCACTCAGCACATTTACACTGTAAATATGTACCTTTGAAATAATCTGTCTTTCCAACCCGCTTGTTTTGCGGGCAAATTCTGGGAATTTTTCTTCATTTTTTGAACAGCAAGTCACTTTGATTAATTTGACGCACTTGTACTTGTACATGCTTCATTGCTGGTTAAAAAAGTGGCCATTTATCTTTGCGATTCACTTCTGTTTTGAGTAATACGGATTAAAAGATCACGAATTCATCTTGCATTTTATGCAGAAAAATAAGTTTATATCGTGCTACATATCTGTGAATGCATGTTTATCAGTTTATGGATGCAAAGTAAACAGCGATAACAGCGTATATCGCCCTAAAAAGCAAGCTGACGAAGGAAGCTTGTCTGCTTATTTACATTTTTCTGCAGATGATCATCATGAAAGTAGTAATTCATGAGAAGAAATTTTTAATGGTTTATGACATAATGTTTGTGTGATTTTACAAGAGATTTCACAAGCTGAAGATATTTTCCTTCTTGAATTGATGATGTTTAGACATATTTGTGACTGGTTTTATGACAATGTTTTCAAAAGTTAAAGAGGGAGAAAAAAAATCACGCGTGTGTGGTGGTGGTAGTATACAAGTGCTTATTAGCTACCTACCCATAATAAATGTAGATACACACATGAATGAAGAAAGTCATGATAATATTCCTTGGCAAAACATGAACACATTTAAATAAAAAAAAGTTGGCTGCTATGCTGCTGGTGAGAATTTGCACTTGTTAATAAGGATGTATAATCGTGCTACTGGAATTTTCTCTTTTTTGCATACCACCATCGGCCGCTGTCGTACCGTTCTCTACAGTCACACATTTATCACCGGCAGCAGTTGGTGATTAATGTGTTTCGGAGATGAAGTGGTGCCATGAGTTCCTTTCAATACATGTATGCTATAACGTTGAGTATGTACATATAGGTAGGTAGCAATACGTAGGTAGAAAATATTTTTTATGAGCGCTACTCGTACTTTAGTAGGTACATACAGTCATCATCATCATCATAGAAGAAGAGATTGTATGCAATATCACGTTCGTCGCGGGGTTGTTGTAGGTGTATACATGTTATATAAACTCTCACAAGTTTGTTGACAGTTGGTAATTCACTTGACTAATAGGTTTCACCGGTGCTGGCGTGCGCTCTTCTTCTTGTTCTGTTTATTACGTTGAGTATGTACATATAGGAATACGTAGGTAGAAAATATTTTTTATGAGCGCTACTCGTACTTTAGTAGGTACATACAGTCATCATCATAGAGGAAGAGATTGTATGCAATATCACGTTCGTCGCGGGGTTGTTGTAGGTGCATACATGTTATATAAACTCTCACAAGTTTGTTGACAGTTGGTAATTCACTTGACTAATAGGTTTCACCGGTGCTGGCGTGCGCTCTTCTTCTTGTTCTGTGGGACCAGCCTAAATAATACATTGATGTACCAGAACTCGAAATATTTTCGTAAAAAGACTCAACACAACATTGGAATCCGACAGTATATAGTTAGTCAGTCAGAATGATTTTCATATAAAATGAAAGTGATAATGTATGAAAAACTGAAAAAAAGTGAAAATTCTGTTGAAATTAAGAACGGCAGCAGTGTGGCATCAACACAGAAATGAATACATATTATTATCTCTCAAGGGAGTTGTCTGAAGCGAAAAGAGAAATGCAGAAGAAAAAAATGTTTATTGGAAAAAAGTGCTTCTGTCTTTTTTATCCGTAAAGTGCTTAGATACAACAGCACACCCGTCATTACGTGTACGGCTTTCATTATTTGAGTGAATGATACTTTCAAGAAAATCGGAATTATTGATGAAAACAGCAATTCGCACCAAGCGCATTGATAAAGTGTGAATGACGGCTCCATCCATCCGACTACTGCGAGCGAGGTTTACAGGTCGTGATATGTTGTAAGAAAAAAATAAATCTAAAAAGAGAAGGAAAGCAAGCAGCCTGCTTCATTCCCCTATTTCGCTTTTAGCCATCATCCTTTTTTATAATTGAAGCTTTCCATTCACACTCCATATTATACCCATCACATATGCATCCGTGATGGGGATGATCGATGCCTAGTTGATTCCAAGAATTACGTTGTTTAAGTATGTAGGATAGTTGGGAAGCAGAGCACAATATCTGCATATCATTCTTCTTCTTTTCTCTCACTCCATTTTATTCTCAAGGCCGGGTTTTTGGTACTCTAGCGCGCATAGAAAATTTATGCATGTACAACTGCCGTCGTTATTGGAAAAGGGTTTCGTTCAGCTTTTTTTATCCGTACAATTGTGACCTCTTTCAAATTACCGGTATGATGAATATACGTACACGGTAGTAATAAGAAAGCTGCTAAGCAGGAGGAAGGAATGATGTGTAGCCGAATAAATAATAATAACTTATGTATAACAAAGGAGAAAGGCATTTCAGAGAGGTGCTGTCATTTAGAACTTTTGGATTTTTATTCTTTCGCCGTTTTCTTCACAGTCAGGGAGCTTCCTTCTTCTGCTTCTTCTTTCACTCGTTTCTATTGTACTCCCCTTGGTATTGTCAAATATGGTATTTTTAAAGACGAATATCGGCTCATTCTTTTTTTCTGGAGTATATACACGTATTTGAAGGTAATATAGTGTCTGTTTATCACCGTCGCGGCTTCATTGTTGGCAGTGGTGAAAGCATGAATAAGCCCGTGTGGTACACACGCTACGCTGTTGTTGTGTGAGTGAAGCAGGAAAATATAAGAATAAAATTCAAAACAGACTGGTTGACTGGTATTAGCTACGCTTGACTGAAAAATATGCTGGCTGGATATTTTATTGTAGCAAACAACAGCAGCAGCAGCAGCAAACTGACATTTACACGTCAGGTACACATCATTTTCCTCTATGAATGTTTATTCTTCGTCGTCATTTCACGTTGGAAATTTTCAACAAAAGGAGGAAGCGAGGGGAACTAAAGCGACATTCATATGCAATAAAGCGAGAAATTGATCATGTTCGATTTCTTCGGGAAGTGTTGTTGTGACATGTAGTATTAAAAAGGCTTCGCTGCCTTGTTGTGTCGTTGTCACAGTGTTGTTGCTGCTGCTGTGTGAAACTCATTGAGGAACTGCCTTGTGCTCCTTTTTTCTCTCGCTCTCACACCGTGTCACTCATTCAGCTTGATAAATCTAATCGAGCCATGCATAAAATACTTGACAAAAGACGCGCTATACCTACCTATATACCATGCATATTATATAACCTTCAATCAAACCCAAATAAGTATATGTGCCATCATCACACAGTCAGTCGTCTTGATTTGATGAAGTAAACAGACAGAGACAGAGTTTTTTTGGTGGCAAAGAGAGAGAGAGAGTGAGTGTAAGTGACGAAAGCTAATGAATGGGTGTAAAATACGAACAAATCGATTAAAAAAGCCGTTGGTTTATTAAAATGATAGCGAAAAGACGCACAGAGCAGCGGCTTTTTTTACATGGAGTGATACCAGTGGCACGGGCGAAAGAGGCGATTATTATTATGCACCTTAAGCGATATCACACACCACAACAGTAATATGCACCACTCACTCTTTTATACACATAAACACATATAGGTCCTCTTCTTACTCCTTTTTAAAAAAGAAAACTGATGACATGACGTGATGATGTGCATTTTCTTGTTTCATGCGGAGATATCACGCGTTACTAACCGGTTTTTAAGTTTTTCTCTGTCCTTTTGCCGCTTCAAACATCGGTAGAAAAATTTATCACCTCACGAATATTAACTACGTTAATTCATCTATTTAAATCATATTTCATTACTAATCCCATCATTTCTCAAATTAGTCTAAAACCAAAAGAAAAGTGGGAAAACAAAAAAAAATATTTCTTTTTCTACTGACCACACAAAGTTAGCAATATATGATGATGCTGCTGCTGCTAAGACTTCTCGTTTCTTTTTTACCCTCTTGAAGGCTCATCGTTAAACATTTTAAATAGGAGATGGGATAGCTTTTTTATTATTTTATGGCAGTGAAATTCTGTTGTTGTGTATGAGGGTGCATTTATGACTCTCTGGAAGATCTCTGCATAGAGTAAGTATTTACTCGGCAATTTACACAAAAATCTTGAGCTTGAACAAAAGTTTTAGGAAACATTTTTTTCCTCTCTGGCATTATTACCTTCTCTTGCAGACGGATTCATTGCTGCCATATACCCTATTAAGCTGGTCAAATTACACACATAAATTTATTCTTGAGCTTGAACAAAAGTTTTAGGAAACATTTTTTTCCTCTCTGGCATTATTACCTTCTCTTGCAGACGGATTCATTGCTGCCATATACCCTATTAAGCTGGTCAAATTACACATATAAATTTATTTACCAGTGATTTTTATTATTCCAAACTACACTGGAGAAAAATGCGAGGGAAAGAGAGAGAAGCACTTTCAGGCAAACTCTTGTGCTGTAAGCTGTAAATGTAAAGGCCAGACTAGACCTTTCTAAAAAAATGCATCAACAGATCACTGTATTAGTTGTATAAATAGAAAAAAAGACATGTGAAAATGCACCTAGGTCGTGCAGTAAGCTCCGTAATTTGACAACAAATTCTTTTAGTTTACATCCAATACTGCATTCTGTGCTAGAATAATAATAAAATAGGTAGAGAGATGCAACACAATATCCATATTTGAAATTTAGATGATGATGATGGGTTTGAATGGTACTAAGGATGTACTAAAGCATTATAATTCTAAGCCAATACAATGTTGGCACAGGTGCACTACTGGCAAAAGAAATAAAAGATTTTTGTTCGACTCTATTTTTGTGAGCACACATTTTTTTGTGTTACTTATTGTTAGACTAATGCCAATAATGTGATGACGAGTTGTACCCTTTCCTTCATTTTAATTCAAGTTGAACGTGTGTGTTGTTTTTTTTTCTGTGCAAGGGAGAGGGAGAGATCAGAGAGGAAAAGAAACCATGTTGTTGGCTACTTGATGGATAATAATAATAAATATTACAAGAAACCAAAATAGTTTTGTAGGTGAAGGAGTTTTGTTTGGTTTAAATTTTGAGAGATTCAAATGCGTATGCAAGTGCAACAAGATCAAATATTATATCGTTGTTTGACCAGACTCTTTATTGTTGTTGTTATTGTTGCATGTACATGCATAATAATATATTGTAAATGCCGAGTTGCCTAAAATCTTACAACAACGGAATTAATAGTTGGAATAGCATTGAAAAACAACTTTTACGATGATGTTACAACAACTTACACGAATTCCTGTAAATACTTGGCACACATATAAAAACGTTTATATTTAGATGCATCCACTGCAAACAAGCTTTAAAAATTCCTTTTAATACTTTTCTTTCAAAAAGTGCTGTTGCTGTTGTGGTTTTGTGTTGCATTGTTTGATTTTGAAAGGACAATAGAAAACTAAAAATTTGGGAAATATATGGAATTTAATGTGAATTTCATTCCTTTAATGGATTTATTCACTGCACAAAAACAGATATCTTTAGTATTGTGTAGTTTGTCACTTTTATTCTACGCTTCTCACAGCTTTTTCATGTAATGTACCTGTCCAAAAGTTCAATGCTTTTATAATATGTTTTATAGCAAAACGGAGACTGAGGGTGGCTGGGAAATTTAAGACATTAATTCCTCATTAAATCACATCAAAGTCATGTTTTTTCAACAACTTGACCGGGATCTGAGCACAATGGAAATGAGGGTTTCATCATGCCATTTTAATCTGTACGTACATGCAGACGATGAGAGTGAAAACTAGAAAATTTTCTTTTTTTTCTTAAAATTTTTACCAAGACATTTTTTAGCGTGTGCTACCAATTCACAGTTACAATTTTCAATTGATATTTTCGACAACGACGATAATTTACAGTACGGATGGAAGAATAAAGAGCAATTTTTTTATTTGGTTGGGTAGTAGGATGCAATTACCATCATTGTCATTTTGATGATAAGGGCGATATCCCGCGCCAGATACAGTGATTGCAGAGCTAATATATTTAATATTTTTTTTATTTGGTTGGGTAGTAGGATGCAATTACCATCATTGTCATTTTGATGATAAGGGCGATATCCCGCGCCAGATACAGTGATTGTAGAGCTAATATATTTAATATAACCTGGGGATCAACCAACGACAATAAATTACGAAAAAAAGATGGTATGTTATTTTGTTAGGTCGATAGACACACGACGACCGACCGGCTGTTGAGTAATTTTTCATTTTTCTTAATAAGGTAGATAACAAAGTTTTTTTTCCTCCGAGAGGGTTCATTGTATATGTATTACATTTAATTTCGATTGGCATCATCTCATTCTTTTCACAATGACGGTTGGCTGTGCGGTTTTAAAGAGAGCTCTCGCTCACTCGTTGACTCCACAGTCAGCCAGCAACACACATAATGTTATTATTATGTGACATGCGCTATTGATGTTTTAAGGCCCGTTTTATTAGTCATCATCGCAAAGTTTATGTTCGGAAGAGCACATTGTACACATTGTAGTTTAGATAGTAATGCGTGTTCTTTGTAGAAAAAAATGAAATGTGGATAGAGTATTGTTGAGCTTGATTTCTATCCAAAAATCACACGAGCTACACTGTTGGAGTTACTACACCTATATATTATGGAGTTTGTAAGCACATAAGCAAGTATAAGGATGGATAGATGGACGAGGTGAAGGTAGAAGCGCACAGGTTACTTTGATTTATTTTATTGCGCACTCAAGTATTTTATTTTATTAGAAAAAAGCTGGTGGTAACTCATATAACCACATGCGTAAAAAATACATTTTACTCTAGTCTATTATGATAACGGTCATTTTAGTGGTAGTTGTAGATAATCTGGCAAGTTGGAAAGAAAGGGGAGCTCTATGAGAAATATATTATGTCTTGAGAAATTCGCCTTATTGTTCATAAACCATACATGAATAATAGTAATAACAACAGCGGAGAAATTGTTTGTGTGGTGGTGGTGCTCAATAGGACGGTGCAATGCAGTCATACTTATTATTATTATTATCACTATTTATCTTTCAAAGCTTCACAGAAGAACAAATAAAACAGGGCTGGGTTACACAGTATAAGGAGACGAGAATTGGCTACAAATTTCGACATTAAAGGACTTGGGATGGATGGGCCACCGCCTGAGTTGAGAGGTACTTATGAGCCTCTTGTGATGGCTGTGCCATTTCACTCAAAACTGGTAATAATAATCCATCCGACTGATGTTATGTAGAATGATTTCACGAGCAAGATAACAATGACATGGTACACACGACGTGGAAAATAAATGGCTGAAGCGAAGAAGAAAATGGTCTTTCTTTCCCTCTCGCGTTTTTCTCATTTCGTACATTTATATGACTGACTCCTTATCTCTATAGCCTAAAAGGAATAAAGCAACCTGTTAAAATGCTCCCGTACTCAACTCGAGAGAGAAAAAAACTCATTTTGAAAATGTACTTCTTTTAACACTGAACATGCCTCCAAAATTCAGCGTGTTTGTTTTTATACACCTATTTAGTAGTATATTTGCATATTATATATATAGCTCAGTAAACAGAGTTTTATCTTGAATAGCATATGATGGTCTCTCTTCGTATTCGCCAGGAAAGGACAGTTAACATGATGTACAATGTGAATGAAACAGCAGTCAACTGACAGTGTAAGAACAGGTACACACACAATTGAGGAGGAGTTGCAGTCATACAGAAACATATTGAAATGAACAAGTGAGGTGTTTTAAGGTGTATTATTATCATCATCATGATCATCATCATCCTCTTTTAATTTGAGTGAGTGTGTGAAAGCCATTTGTGAAAGCATATAATAGCCATCTACCTACTACAGCGTAAATACAGACAGTAAGCAGATGACGAAAAGAAAGATGCAATATAGCGGCAGCACACCATCCCACCAACATCATCACCACCACCACCAGCATCAAACAACAAAAGTCCTTAATCACGCGAAAGCTACCTTGAAACAAAAGAGGTGCCAAATGTCAAGCCGTGAGTTGATACATTGGCACGACATGTCTAACCTACCATGTCCAAAACTAGACTTGTCTTGCCGACATGGGTTTTATATCATGTTTCTCACATTCA
>JAANSP010002990.1:0-11949 GCA_036850745.1 Homidia socia | reverse complement strand
GATTTTGTGTAACGCTATAGAATTTCGAGTCGATTTATGCGGTTTTGATTGAAATAATGGGATTTCGAGTCGTCTGATCATTCGGTTTCGAGTTACGTCGTAGGGTTTTCCATTACATTATGAGATTTTGAATCGGCTTATGGGATTTTCAGTTACGTTATGGGGTTTTCATGTACACTATGGGGTTTTCATGTACGCTATGTGGTTTTCATGTACGCTATGGGGTTTTCATGTACGCTATGGGGTTTTCATGTACGCTATGTGGTTTTCATGTACGCTATGGGGTTTTCACGTACGCTATGGGGTTTTCATGTACGCTATGGGGTTTTCATGTACGCTATTGGGTTTTCATGTACTTTATGTTACAATACAGGAATTTGAGTTACGTCATAGGGTTTTCAGTTGCATTATCGGATTTTGAGTTGCTTCATGGGGTTTTCAGTTACATTATAGGATTTTGAGTTACGTCATGGGGTTTTCAGTTACAATTCAGGATTTTGAGTTACGTCGTTACGTCATGGGGTTTTCAACTACTTCATGGGATTCTGAGGGTTAATTTAATTTAATAGTAAGGGTAATAGTTTGCATGAATAATACGGGGAATATAAACTACGCAGTAAGGAATCGTACTATGTAATTAGTTTTGTATGACTTTTAGAAATTTAACCTGTCAGATGCGTTATCGGATTGTTTCAATCTTACACAAACATTCATAACATGGGTTCACTAGTTTATATTAATTAAAAGTAAATACGCCCAACAAGGAAGTGTAAGTAATATTTGCACTGTAACCCTGCACGTCATGCAGTTTCGCAATCATGTCCAGTCTACTCTCCTTCTTGTACTCGGAAAGAAAACAGTAGCATTCATTTTATTATTGAGCGTATATGTATAATCTTGTATAGCTCTGAATAACAACATATTACATAAAAGATTTTTTTTAAGATCCAGTTTTGTCCACTGAAAATAAATGAAAACCAATAAATTAAAAAAAGCACAACAGTATTACGTACATCTTTCTGTCATTATCAGACGGAAGAAGTATTAACATAGTACATACATCTTTTTTCAGGCCATTCCAATAATATATTTACTATCGCGTTTACTTTTATGTGACAAATTTAAGTTAATAAGCTGCTTTACCACCTATTTAACTAAATAAATAAACAGGTTATCATGGCATTTTGTAAGCACAATTCATGGGTTAGAGTGAGAAAAGGCAGAATACGACTTGTACCGCATGACCTTGATGTTGGCTTGAATTACTTATCAGCAACTCATTCCATTTTTCTTTGATTTTTTATTTATTCATTAACCAGAGAACAGAACGGTACGTCTTGCTAGTCGGGTTCATAAACAAGATACATTTTTAATTTCAAATCGTTTTATGATCTCGAAAAATAAAAAAGCTATTAAAATGAAACTCGGTCTTTCTTGCCACAGTGGAAGGTGTCTAAAATCTCTTTTAGTATGTGCAGTTTTGGCTATACTTGGGGCAAAAGGTAACAAATAATGGAATAAAGTTATTAAAACTTGCAAACTTTCCTATTTTTATAGTAGTTTTTTCAACTTTCTAGACGCGTCAGCGGATGCAGACATTTCAAAGCTTTCCTGTCAAACCGACAGTGACGACTTTCGTGTAAAGCTAATCGTTCATCTGGCCAAGGGAGAACAATTTGATCTTGCGCATGCGGAAATGGAAACGCTAACTGAAAATCAGATGAAGGAAATAATTAGTCAATTGTACAATGGAAATGTGTCTAATACAGAGTTAGTTTATGATTTGATAACTCCCTTAACGGTTGGTTGCAATGCCTACGGGCAGGGCATATCAACCTGGTTCCATGAAATGAAAAAGAACGACCACTTGTCACATCCAGAATTGCTCATCCTTTCCGCTGAAATTGCGAGGGGGAGCTGTCCTACAAATGAAAAGATAAAACAAGTGACTTCTCTAATTGGACCACACGAAGACAATATTTTAAATCAGTGGGTGATGGATATCAAAAGTGGGAACTGGGATCACATATATTCCTACATGAATGCCAGCAGTGACAAGGATTTTTCCGTGAGACTGCAAGTATCAAAACTGGTGAAGAAAGCATTAGGTATAAATGTAGCCAATTACAACATGGTAATTGCATTTGTAAAAGATTTTCATTATCTCGAAACGGAGGCCAGGGGCTTGCTGGCCATTATTGAAGAATTGAAAAAGAACAACAAAGAGCATAGCCTGGAAATGTTAGAGACAAGCTTTTGGATTCACTTCCACATCACAGAAGCTTATAAGGAAAGTATTTATAACAATTCGCATTTGGTAGAATCCTTTTTCTACCTTAAAGCAGAGATTCCAACTGTGATCCATAATTTATTTTGGAAATCCCCGTGTACTCTCGAAAATTCTGTGTTGAATGAATTTTTGGAAAATGAAACGGATAACATGTACTACAGCAGCATTTTGTTAATTAGAGGGTCTTTAGCAAACACAAAATGGAAATTGGACTGGTATCATGATGACAACAAACCTGTTTTCTTTACTTTATCAGTGGATTCTGGGGAAAACACAGAATACTTGTGCGAAAAAATACCCAATTCCACAATCATTTCTACGTGTAATGACTTTATAGAGGAAGAGATCTATTGGACCCTTGAACCGGCGGCAGATGCAACATTTTTAGTAAAGAATTTAGCATATATGAATATCAGACAATGGTTATTTGGGAGTAACTTCGTCTGGAAATAAACGGGATATAAAATTGTCAACAATTCTAGATTCAAGCAAATGGGTAATTTCATGTAAATAGAAAGCTTTCATGAATACAGTCATTGGGAATATGTAATGTACCCTTTAAATACCCTTTTCATTATCACAGTTTTGGTTTGCAAATAAAAATACATGAATTTTAATTGAATAATTCCAAGCTGCAATTTTGGAATAATAAGAAAAAGAGAATCAAAACCGGTAATACATAATATTATGCATCCACATAAATATTTTTTGGCTCAGGTACGGTAGACAGACAGGTTATTTATTATCTTTAAAAATACATGAAACTGAAGGTTAATAAAATATAATTTTGAATCCTTTTTGCGCATAATTTGTGGACATGAAGGAAAATTTTAGATTTTGAGTCAGCATTAATTTTTTATTAAAAATAGCATATTGGAACTCGGAATAAAAACTGAAAACCAATTGGTAAACACAAGCATTAAAATAAACCTTCAACTCGAACAACAACTTCTTCAAAAACGGAAAAAATATGTTTTTCATAATTTGGCTTACGTATTCCAAACAACAATATTGCAGACAAGTCTGCAATGCCTCTACATTTACGTATTCCAAACAATAATATTGCCGACAGGTCTGCGATGCCTCTACAATTTAAAATATTTACGACAAAATAAATTATCGAGGTTGGGCTGCTGTTCAGGGCTCGGAGATTATTACCGTACAACTTGTTGTTCCAAATGTTTCATCACATTATTACTTCAGTTTTGAAACGCAACTTACAATAACTTCATTACTTTCTGACCTGATATTTTAACTAAAAGATCATTTTCCTAGTCAAACTTTCTGTGGAGATTATTACCGTACAACTTGTTGTTCCAAATGTTTCATCACATTATTACTTCAGTTTTACAGCACAACTTGATAACATCATTTTGAAACTAGCTACAAGAATATTACTTACAAGAATCACTCCATTACTTTCTGACCTGATTTTACCTAAAAGATCATTTTCCTAGTCAAAGTTAGCCAGATAACAAGCAAAAATGTACAATACAAAAATTCTAAGAGTTATGGAGCTAATTTTAGTTTCTGGGAGACGTTTAGGCTGCATTCCTTTAAAACTTGATAGTAAAGCCTTGTACATGTCTGTAAATTATAAATGCACATCAAAACTTAAATTAAATTTTCTCCTACACATCTTGTGGCTTTGCATTTCCCCCGGTCTAATTTCAAAGCACTATCATAACAACGACATGAACAGCTTTCATTTAGCCCTGTCTTGGTGGGTCTGTCTTGTGGTGGCTCTTGCTATAAACTCCCTTTTTGTATTCTTCTATGAAGGCATTTGCTCGCTAATAAATGGACTGATTTCTTATCTGACGTTTTTTCAATGTAATGGATGGATACCATATTAATACAGTTTTTGAGCCTTAAAACATGCTGTTTAATATTTTAAATAAAATTCCAGGTAACTTTATGCCGCAGTGGAATCCCAGTAAAAGTACCATGAACCGTGCTCTCCATGCTGCTCTCTTTATCCAGACATCTGGCTGGCTTGTCTTGGTTATTGCATCGTCCCTGCTCCTGTTGTTTTATCCCCGTCAAGTGGTATTTCTTGGTGGACTTTTGCCAAAATCTGGTTCATACTTTAACTATCCTCTACTTACTGGTCTGTTCCTTTTCCAAAGTCATTTGCTAGCAATTACTGGAACCACCGCAGCTGCAGGAGTTTGGATAGCGCTAATATTGCTTGTCTACATGTTCTACATTCTCACATTTCAGTTAAGAATGGGTAGACTAGCTTATGGTACCAGTGAAAATTTACGAGACCCTCAAAATTTAAGGCTTGTTTACAGATCTCTACAAATCATACACGCAATCGGATTTCAGTCTTGCTGCCTTGGTCATTACCTCGTAGCAATTAATTTTTCGGTATTGACAGCATGTGTATACATTAGCTCAGTTTTAATAGGCTTCTGGAGTGAGCTTGGTTGGATGAGCAAGCTACCCATGATTGTTGGGGTTATTTTTTCAACAATGTTTTGGACAATTATTTTAGATTTGGGTGGTAGAATGTTTGTAGGTGGGAATAAAACCTTGGTTTCTTGGAAACGACATAATTGGGGGAGCTCAAAAGAAAACAAGCTTATGAAAAGATTTCAGCTCTCTTGTCGTCCTATTCTGATTTGTTATGGGAAGCAATTTGTTATCGGGCGGCTGAGTATGCTTCAGTTTCACAAAAGCATGGTACGAGGAACAGTCCGAGCTTTGCTAACAATACAATAGTTTATAGGAAACATTAAACGATTTTGGTTTAAGAGTGCACTCATTATGTGAGAGAAATGATTGGGCAAGCATCTCGTTGTTTATGAAATCATAAAGTTTTCAATGTAACTCATTTGGCACATTATCCAGAAGACTTTATTATTAGATATGTCATTATAGTCATAAAGTAACTGAAGCTGACAGATATTTAAAAAAATGTACGCAGATTTTTTCGTGTGCCTAAACTCCTTGTCTCTGCCCAATTCGAGCAGACGTGAATGCCTATTCAAATGTTATTTGGATAACCTGATGAATTCATAGGACATAATGTTTGTAAAAAGGTATAATTGTAAAATTTCAGTAAAATATCAAAGTAAACTTAAAAAGTTCGTTGACCTTGGGGAGAATACAAACGCTGTTAATGTACGATATGATTTGGCTTAATTAGTCATTTATTTGAACGTTGACCAGCGGAGTACAGTCATTTTTCTAATTGCTTATATAAGTTCCCACCTGCTCGAGTGCTTGTTGGTTGCATAAATATTGAAATTATTTCCATTTTTCATGAGTTTGAGTTTTTATTACACGGGATAAAAATCTTTTGGACTAGTATAACAAATGTTTGCATCTCACCTTATCCAACTTCAATTTGCCATCACCCTAACGTTTAAATTTCAGTGGCAGCGAACCACTAAAAGATAAATGCATTGGGTAACATGGCACAAACATTCAAAAAAGTGACAAATCTCTGATGAGATCATGAAAGCTTATCAGTTTGTTGACTTATCAACGAATACCTTTTTAGCCTAGGTAATTGTATTTTCAATACAAATAATCCCACAAATATATTGTGGATTGGATTCAGTCAGTCTGTACATCTTTCATTTTTACATATAATTTACTTTATTTTAACCGTAAAAGTAATTCGCACGGAAACGAAAAAAAAATCTACACGATTTTTCATCATAAAATCTGATTTTTTGAGAAGCGGAGTGTATTTGATAGAATAATCGTGAGCAGTTTGTGCTGGGAAAATGGCCAACAAAATAGTCGGTTCTGAAGGTAACTGGACCACTTAACATTTTATCAATTCTCGCAATATTAAATGGAAACTTGAACCAATGAAAATACTGAAATTGTAAACTTGCAGATTGCCCTATTTTTGAGGTAGTTAATACAATCATGTCCTCCAGCACAAGTTCTCTCCTCCATAGGAAATGGGAAAGTTTAGCGATTCATCTTGGTCTGGACCCAGATCCAATTAGGGATGACCGAATCCAAAATAAAATCACATCAACTAAGGGGGTCCTAAACCGTGTGATAGTTGAATGGGTTGCAGCGTCTGAATCTGAGAGTAATAATAAGGCAACACTGGGAGTGCTTGTAGAGGCCTTGAAGAGCGAACAATTGAATGCCATGGTAACACTATTAAAAGCAAAGTATTATGTTCAACACGCCGCACCTCAAGATCAAGTAGATGTCAACTCTTCCCCAATTGTTCGTAAAACTGATTTAGTTCCATTAAATGTTACTCCAGAGGAAATTGATTTTATCAAAACTATAAAGCCTTTTTCAGTAGAAATTACCAGACCAAAAGTTAGGGTAGAAAGAGAAGACAATTACAAACTCCCTACCCGTTTCAAAGGGCTAGCTCTTGTTATAAATATTACTGAATTTGCCCCAGCAGGAGAAAGTCGAGAAGGAGCTACAAATGATACGAAATATATGAATGACCTTTGGGTTGGTTTGGGATATGACGTGTCTGTGTATGAAGGCAGCTTCACAGCAGAGGATATAGAAAAAATAATCCATGATTTTACTGGGAAAATCAAACGAGTTGAGGAAGAAGATGGCGTAAAATCATGCGTTGCATTTATTGGTAGTCATGGAGAAATGAGTTCTATCTGCATGTCCTCGGGTCCAGCCATCAATGTTTATGATGGCTTTATATACAAAATTACTGGAATAAAGGAGCTGGATGGTAAACCAAAATTTATCATTGTAAATGCATGTCAAAATTTCCCTCGTACAAGCCAAGACAACCAAAAACTTACCATGCCGGTCAAAGACACAATAGTTTGCTTTTCCACAATTCCTGGCCAGGCATCCAACCGGGATAAGTACCTGGGATCTTGGTATGTTAATTGTCTTACCCGAGTCATCATGAAAAATGCTCACCACATGCACTTGGAGGAAATGCTATATTTGGTAAATGTTTACTAAAATGAAACTTATAGCTTAACATTTCAATAAATTAAATTATTAAATTAAAAATTATCAAATTCTAACCCTACTTTATTGCAGGCTCAACAAACAATGGAGTGCATTTTGGCGGAGACGCAGAAAGGACAGTTACCATATCACACTAACACACCCACTAGAAATGCATCCATACTAGATCTGATACTAACCAACATGCCTGATAAATGTATAAACACAAATGTATTTGATCCTCACATATCAGATCACAATGCTATTTGTACAACTATTAATATACGTAAACCTAAAAAGCCTAAGATATGCATTTCATTCAGAGATTTTAGTAACATTAACGAGAATGAACTATTCACGTCTCTTTTACCTTTTGACAAGAAACCGCATAGTGACAGTATAGATGAATGCTTAAATCAATTCTCAAACATGATGAACAAACTAACTATGCAATATGCGCCTATAAAAAGGAAAGCAATCACCATTCACTGTAAAGTGACAAAGCTAAGTGAGAATACGAAAGATATGATCAGACAACGTGACTTTCTATACAATAAGCTTAAGTATAATGATAGCAGAGTATTATTAGAAGAATACAAAAACCTTAAACGGAAAGTAAAAAAATGTATAGTTAGTGATACGAAAAATGCGTTTCAACGTGATGCTGACAGACTTGGTATTTGGAATATGCTCCAACGTATGAATAAGAAAAATGATAATAATAACATACAGTTTAGTGCTACTGATTTAAACAACCATTTTGCTGCAATAAAAAATCAACCTTCTACACCAAGTAACTATATACCTACACATATACAAAAACCTGATGAACGTTTCACCATTAAAGAACTCAATATTTTAGAGATACAAAATGCTTGGAAGAAAATGCGCAATAAAAATAGCATTAGTGAGGACAGTCTAGGTATGTGCAACAAAATGTTTAACATTCTAATGAAATCAATGACATTTCAAAAAATGATACTCAATCTGCTAAATATGATCATTTCAAAGAACTATGTACCAATGAAACTAAAAACAGCAAAAATCATTCCTATACCTAAGATACCCAACCCTGCTTCACTAAACGACATGAGGCCTATCAGCATACTACCCATACTGTCAAAAATCATGGAAAAATGTGTGTACTACCAGTTAAGAAGCTTCATAAATAGGAACAATATACTACATCCACATCAATTTGGCTTTAGAACTGGTCACTCTGTTCAACATGCTGAAATGACAGTACTGAACAAAGTACGCAATGCAATTTATAAGAAAAAATTATATGCCGTTGCAACTCTAGATGCTAGTAAAGCGTTTGACAGAATTAACAGAGCACTGTTCTTTAAAAAGCTTGAATACTATAATATTGATGCAAGCTGGTTTCAGGCATATATGACTGATCGTAGACAATATGTATCCTGCAATAATGAATTTTCTAGTGAAGTTAACACAATACGTGGGACAGACCAAGGAGGAAGTATTAGTGGAATTGTCTTCGCAATTTACATAAATGATTTACCAACATCAGTGTTGTATAGTGATATAACTTTATATGCTGATGACAATCAAGTTGGCATGGAATTAGATATAATGAACATAGATCATGATCTCCAGTTACTTGAAAAAGACTGTAATAATATAAATGAATGGATAAAGAATAATGATATGGAATTAAATACAAAGAAATCAGAGTTGATAATTTTTCATGATAAAAACATGAAATTTAAAAATGACTCAATTAAAATAGTAATCGGTGAAAGTGAAGTGTTGTGTAGTGAAAACATAAAATCCCTTGGACTCATAAAAGATCGAAAAGTAGACTGGTCTGAGCATATAAATATGGCAGTTAAAAAAGCAAATAAGACGTTATGGAAAATACGTGGAATACGACCTTTGTTATCATATAACCAACTAAAAATGGCAATCGAATCATTACTTTTACCGCAAGTTTACTTTATGAATATTATATGGGGAGAAGCAGCATCCAAAGTGCTCAATAAAATGGACAGAGTGTTGAAAGATGCCAAAAATATTCTACGGCTGCACAACCCTGATAATATTCATATAGATTGGTTGTATGTAAAAGAAATGTATGTATTTGAAATCATGGTCTTGTGTTGGAAAACAAAATACATGAAAAGATTATCTCCTTTTCCACTAACTCATGTGCTTAACGAAAAAGCTGTTAAAACAGTAAATACCAGAAGTAAAACAAGTGATTATGTTGACAAAAATGAGTGCAGTGATTTTCTCCAATTTCTTTGTACAAAAACATGGATCAAATTCTCAAGTGAGACAAGATGCTTACAAAATTTAAATGAATTCAAAAGTGCTGTAAAAACTCAAATTTTACAATGGCGGAAAAACAATGATTACTGCGATTTGTCGTGCATGGATGAAATCTTTGAAGCAGTGATTAATATGTTTAAAATATCAACACCCATAGAATAACAAAAATTTTTCAATTAATGAGCTCAAAAATAAAAAGTTTCTTTTTAGTGCATAGTGATATTAAGTGTTGTTGTGTTTCTCTATTCCAACTGGCGTAACAACCCAGATCTGGGGTGCCAGTTGCAGTTGAACATAATAATAATAATAATAATTGGCTAATGAAAAAGTTGTATTTTAACTTGCCCACAGCTTAATGTATCAACTCAGTTTAGCTAACTTTGTGCCATTCATTACTGAGCATTACCGAACAGTTGTAAATAAAATTTCAATTTGAACGAACAAACAGTTTCTCATCATAAGATTAAACACCTCCAAAATGTTGACAAATAAATAATTATTACTGCCACCAAATTAGTAATAGTAAATGGTTCGATCTTTTTTTGAATTTCATCTGTTATGAAAATTTATACATTTGGATTTATTTCCAACAGCATGAAATACAGTTTGGTTTTTCAAATTGCTATCATTTTTAGCAGGCCAACTTTTTTCAATAATGATCATTATTGTGTATTTGGAATACCATACCTTATAATAAGATTTTTTTATGAGTAAGGGCAATTGTATTTAACTAACCCATGAATTTGATGCGCATGATGAATCTGCATTTAATTATAAAACTTTATTGCTACTTTAGTTCTTTAAATTAAATTGATTGTTTTATTTGCTTTACACAATAGTACATTTTGTAAATTCAGTAAGCTGAACGTATTTGCATTTTATCCGTTATTAATACAAATACCTATACTTGTTCAGTACTGCTGTGACAGGACAATATCATAGCCTTGCACAGATCACCAATAATTTTCAATAACAAATTACTCTACAAATCTACTATTCAAAGGTCAATAGGCAGTAGTAGCAAATGGAAAACAAGTATTCAAATAACTAGGTAATCAATGTCAACAAATATTTTTACTTAAATTAAATATGAAAAAATAAATTTGTTGTGGATTTTTATCTTTTGGTTTCTTTATCAACTAAACTGTTTTCAGAACCTCCTGTTTGGGTTTGCTGGTATCAGATCCACATACACCCGTCAAACATTATTTCCTGATTGTGTATGGTTTGGTGTATACTTTTGTAATTACCTGATCTGGCCCAAATTGAAAAAAATAAATATGCTATATATTCTTAACTAGAAATGTAAATTCATTAGATTTGTAAAGCAATAGAAATTTGTACAAGAAAACTTAATTATCTGTTTTAAAATAATATTTAGTACAATGGTATTGCCATTGTACAATATGACTAAAAAGGCACAAAAATGTACTTACAAAAATTGTAGTAACAGTTTTACATAGTATAGAATATTGCAAAAAAGGTTTAAAAAAGCTAGTTTTACTTTAAAAACAAAAGGTTATTATTAAGTTACAAATGTAACTCACAGTTTCGTGTGAATACCGTGTACCCTTCTCTCTCTCTCACATTTCAGTGAGTTTTCATGCGATTTTCTGGAAGCTAGAAATGTTATTACAAACCTACCTACACCAATCGAATACTGGTAGTAAAATTAAGAAATGCTATCCAATTCCCCACCCCGTCTATTTGCTTGTTCAGTTTATTTATTTTGTTTTCGAAATACCAGTCTACGCTCAGAACTACATACAATTACAATATTACCACTAATTGTATATTAATTCATTTGTTGATAGATGATTTACTCATAGGTATTTCTCGTTTTAATATTTATTGTTTCGACATGTAATAATATCTTACTGTTGTTCTATGGAGACATACTACGGTAGTTGAATGTACCTTTTTCAACTGATTAAGTGCTTAAGGATAAAAATCTTGAATGTGCTTACTTCGTCTTCTCGCAGGATAAAACGAATACGTAAAAGCTCACATAAACCATTTGTTAAAACAATATTTTTTACTAATTTTAGCTGTTTGCTTTTTTAAACTTTTAAGAAACATTTCGCTGACCATTAAAACGGTTTTACTGGACTACAAAATTCTACAAATCACTTATTTCTGCAAAGTGGTTTAGTAAGAAATAACCAAATACCGGCAAAATGACACATTCGTTCACGTAACAGCACAGTCAACACTTGGTGTGGCCAAGATGATATACAATCAAGCTAAAAACAATAGAAATCAATCGAATAAAAAGTTATTATAGTTTAAGCAATTTGTTTTTAGGCAAAAAATTTCAGTTTACATTTCATGTTAACTATTGAATAATAAACCTACAGCTAATTGTTTTATATACGTAGCTGATTAGCTTTTATACAGCTGTTATATAGCTCTATATTGCTGTTCTATAGCTCTGTTTTGATGTATTGTTG